>AWOL01S0002823.1:287002-308661 GCA_000715115.1 Nicotiana otophora
TATATATATCAATTGGTCTCTTCAAGAAAATATTTTATTATAATTTTCTTGCCCTTTACTTCTATGCGGAAGGAACGGTGATTATGTAGGTATTAATATTTTAAATTGAAAAATTGTGAGTTGCGTGTATAAAATTGATAGAATGGGAGTGTGCCCAATATCTAGAAAGATATGTTCTAGATTTAGTTATTTATTTATTTAATACACAATAATATGTTCTTCACTCTTTAAATCAAATACCCCTTTACGTACAAAGAATGTAAATGTACATTCAAATAAATACTATATAATAGATATAAATTGTCAATAACTATCATCATTGTAATTTTCAACACAATATTAAATTCTAGAAAATCTTTCATATATACATTTTACTACATCACTACGTAGTAAAAATGCACGATACACTTTATATATACTAAATTTATACATTGTAGAATAGCATATACACTTTGGATACACAAAAGTGCTAGGGATACATTAATGATATATTATGGATACATTGCAAGATGCACGATACACTTTATATACAAATTGTATGCAATGTATATACTAAATAGACTGTCACTATACAAAAAATATATTAAAATAGACTGTCACTATACAATTTATATACAATAGACTGTCACTATACAAAATATATACAAAATAGACTGTCACTATACAAAAAATATATTAAAATAGACTGTCACTATACAATTTATATACAATAGACTGTCACTATACAAAATATATACAAAATAGACTGTCACTATACAAAAAATATATTAAAATAGACTGTCACTATACAATTTATATACAATAGACTGTCACTATACAAAATATATACAAAATAGACTGTCACTATACAAAAAATATATTAAAATAGACTGTCACTATACAATTTATATACAATAGACTGTCACTATACAAAATATATACAAAATAGACTGTCACTATACAAAAAATATATTAAAATAGACTGTCACTATACAATTTATATACAATAGACTGTCACTATACAAAATATATACAAAATAGACTGTCACTATACAAAAAATATATTAAAATAGACTGTCACTATACAATTTATATACAATAGACTGTCACTATACAAAATATATACAAAATAGACTGTCACTATACAAAAAATATATTAAAATAGACTGTCACTATACAATTTATATACAATAGACTGTCACTATACAAAATATATACAAAATAGACTGTCACTATACAAAAATATATTAAATAGACTGCCACTATACAATTTATATACACTAGACTGTCATTATATAAAATATATACAAAATAGATTGTCACTCTACTAAATATATACTAAATAGACTGTCATTATACAAAATAGACTGTCACTATATAAAAAATAGATTGTCACTATACAAAAAATATGCAAAATAGATATTTCGGGCTATTAGATGTAATATGTTTGGGCCGAAGGGCTATTTCGGATAAATAAAAAAAAACATGGGCTATTAAAATTTTGAGGGACTATAGAGGGTAGTTTTCTCTAATTTAATTTGGGAATGTATTATATTATCCAAATTCATTTATAAATGGAGAGCCTATATGATTATAAAAGCACGAATATAATATTAATAGACTAAAATAGCTCTAAAATATTAAACAGGAGAACTCATAGGACATAACTTTATAAACTTATTTTTTGGACTATAATACCTTCTATGTTAATTTTTTCAATATTTAAGATCTTAAAATTAATAAAAAAATTCTATTAAATTCTTATTAAAAATATGTACGAAGGTTTAATAAAATCAATTTCATAAGAATCCTCCATATTGGCAATACTTTGCCATTTTATAATGTCCAATACCAAATGAATAATAAAAGTAATGTTAAATGGACTGCATAAAGCGTTGAAATTGAGAAAAAAATATCCACAGAATAATATATTTTTATATTATATTTGAACTGCTTTTCTGCTCAAATAATATTTTTTATTAATTTTTTGTATAATATTGAAAAATATATCCAACTATTAAAAAGAACCAAAAGAATATATAAGAATATAAATGTGTAAAAAAGAGAAAGAAAAATGGCTGGTAGAGTCAATGTCATTAATGATTCTGCAAACATAAAGATCTAAAAGTGAAATGTCAAATCGATTTTTTTACTCTTTGAAAATAAAATTTATAGTGGATAAAATTATAATTACGATTGAATATTCAAAACAAAAGATGAACTAATATTAAGAATATGAATCAACATAAAATAAATTATTTTTTTAATTTAAGACTAAATAATTAAATCTTTCAATTAATTATTTATCAAGAGAATCTAATTCGATTATTTTTTAAATTTATCATATGAGTAAAATTATTTTTCAAGTTGCAAAAAAATCTTTGGGTACATCAATTTATTCCATAAAAAGAGATATAAAGATTAAAAAATTAGAACACAAAGTAAAAAGATTAGTATAGTATTAAGAATCAAAAGAACATACAAGTGTCTGAGGAAGCACAATCAAAACTAAATCCTGAACAAGAACAAGCTTTCAAAACTATATTATAAGGAGCCGACTCTGGTATAGCGGAATTATTCTTTGTAGATGCCTCCGGCAGAATCAAAATAATAATCTTATGTCATGCATTACTTTCAAATGTCATATCAAAAGGCATGATACTATTAGCAAGAATAACAAAATGGTGTACATGCAACGATTTTATTATGAGGTCATACAATTCACTTTAGATTTGATATACGTTTTCAAATAACTAAAATAACCATCACAAATATATCAAAGTAGAGCAATGATGCTAAATTTATAAGGAAAATAAAATTAATAATATGGGATGAAGCGCTTATGGTTAAGCGTCAAACGCTAGAAATAATTGACTGGAGTTCTAGAAATACATTGGATATTAATGAACTATTTGTTGGAAAAGTAATAATTTTCAAGGTGATTTCTGTCAAGTACTACTAGTAGTTCCAAAATCGACGAAAATATAGATTGTAAAAGCTAGCTTGGCAAAATTATACTTATGGCCTCAAATAAAAGATATTTAACGGACAAGAAATATAAAAATAAGAACAGATCCAGCATTCAGTGACTTCTTGCTTCGTGTCGGAAATGAAAAAAAACATCCAATTAAAGACGATTTGGTTCTTCCAGAACACTTGGTTATCAACCCAATGCTAAAAATAATGCATTTAATAAGAAAATTATTTCCAGCATTAGAATAAAAAGCAATTTGTGCAAATTATATTATAGAATTTAAAGAGTTATCTTAGCTAGCACAAATGAATATGTTGATCAACTAAATAAAAGGTTAATTGATAAGCTTTATGGTAAAAACAAAATATTTTTCAGTTCTTTATTCAATAGAAAATGATACCAACAATTACTACCAAGAAGAATACTTAAATTGTAACGACCCGACCTGTCATTTTTCTTTCTAGATCCCTGTTCCCCTAATTAAGATTCTCCATATGTGATTTTACTACTTTACGACTTGCGGGGATGGTTAGTTCGGGTTTGGAAGGGTTCGGGTTGAAATCGGAACACTTAGTTCCTTAATATTGGCTTAAAATGGTTAAGTTTGACTTGAGTCAACGTTTTGAGTAAACGACCTCGCAACCGGGATTCGACGGTCCCAATAGGTTCATATGATATTTTTGGACTTGGGCGTGTGTTCGAATCGGGTTTCGGATGACCCGGGAGCGTTTCGACACTTAATATTGAGAGTTAGCGCATTGAAGGTTTTCAAGTTCTTAATATTTGATTTGAAGTAGGATTTGGTGTTATCGAGGTTTGTTTGGGATTCCGAGCCTGTAAATAGTTCTGTATGGTGATTTGTGACTTGCACGCAAAAATTAGTGTCATTCCGAGTAGTTTAAGTATGATTCGGCGCATTCGGAGTAAGTTGGAAGAACTTAAAGTTCATAAGTTGATTCGATTTGGTTGTGGGGTATGATTATTAATTTTGATGTTCTTTTCGTATTTTGAGAGTTCGAGCAGGTCTGTATTATGTTTACAAGATTGTTGGTATGCTCGGACGGGGTTCCGGGGGCCTCAGGTAAAATTCGGATCGAAAACGGATTGGAACTTTGAAATTGGGGAGTGCTGTTGCAGCTGAATCTAGTATCTTCACACCTACAAAGGGAATGGCCGCAAATGCGGTCACGCATATGCGGTGGGTTCATCGCAGGTGCGAGGCCTGTAGAGATGGGCTGGGAGCGCAGGTGAGGGGAATATTCTGCATCTGCGAGGTCGCAGATGCGGATCGTGGGTCGCCGATGCGGATATGGCCAAGGTGGCCTAGGGGCGCAGAAGCGGACTTGGTCCGCAGGTGCGTGCGTGTAGGAGCGGAGAAAAATCCGCAGAAGCGGACTTCGTTCGTAGAAGTAAAAAGAGGCAGTCTGGGCTAGGACCGCACTTGCGATGGATTTTCCACAGGTGCGGCGTCGTAGGTGTTTCCTAAGGTCCGAAGAAGCAGAATCGCTAGAGGCAGTGAGGGCTTTTAATGTCGGGACTTAGGCTATTTTGGTTCATTTCTTTAACTTCTTGGACGATTTTAGATTTCTTTGAAGAGGGGTTTTCACCTAGCACTTTGAGGTAAGTAATTGCTAAACAATATGAGTTTAATACTTGCATTTTAGGTACGTTCTTAATATATAAATTGGAGGAATTATGGGTTTAGTTAAAAAATCTAGGTTTTGATAAAAATGAGATTCAACCACGAAAATGATTATGGAATTGGGTAGAAATTATATATTTGAGTTCGTGAGGTTATGGGTAATCTTTATCTTAGAAAACTTTCGGAATCCGGGCATGTGGGTCCGGGGGAAAATTTTAGGAATCTTCTAATTTGGGGCTGGGCAATTACTCTAATAGCTAAATTATGAACTTGTGAGCGAATATTGATTAATTTATATAATATTTGTCTAGCTTCGGATTGTTCGGCACCAAGTTGAGGCTTTAGAGCGAATTTTTGGGTCGGAAACTGAGCTTTGAGACAAGGTAAGTCTCTTGCCTAACCTTGTAAGAGGGAATTTACCCCATAAGTATTTTAAATTACTATTTGTTTCTGATCATGGGGGCTACGTACGCACGAGGTGACGAGAGTCCGTACGTAGCTACTTATCATGCTTAAGTCCGGGTAGTTTTAGGATCCAAATCATTAAATACTTGTATTGTTTGCACTCTACTTATTAATTTAAGTGCCTAAATTATATTGAAACTTGATAAAGGATTCGTAAAAGCCGAATTTCACTTACTTTGAATTTTGGAGGGTTATTTGACCGTTAATATAAATTGTGCTTCCTTGTGTATTAGTCTTGATATAACTTTTAAATCAGATGTTCATAGAGTATTCTCTCTTCTTGTGGAGCGGGTCGAACGCCTCGGCAGTATAATAGATGCATCTATGGTTCATGCCGCTCGACCCTCGGCAATGTACACATTATTCTGGATCGGGCCGTACGACCTCGGCATAAATCATGCGTGTTAATGCTTGGAGCCCGAATACACTTGATATTATTTTCATGACTTGAGAGGTTATAATTTATTTATTGGCCCGAAATTGATTTGGGGTTAGTATGTGTTAGCTGAAGATTTTTGGAATTTACTATCAGTTAAAGAATCATTTATTCAATGCTTACTATTATGTTATTATTATTATTATTCACATATTTCATGCCTATTTAGAATTTTCTGTATCTTATTATTGGCCTATAGTAAATGTCGATGTCGACCCCTGTCACTACTTCTTCGAGGTTAGATTGGGTACATGTTACTTATGTACTCACACTACACTTCTGCACTAATCGTGCAAGATCTGAGGCAGGTGCATCTGGTGTTCATTCAGGCGCGCACCCTCGTTATCCTGAGGTATAGTGGTGAGCTGCTCTCTGAGTCCGTTCTGCAACACCCACAGTCTCTCTCTTTTGTATTTACTTTCTGTCTATCTTATTTCATACAGTAGCTTAGGTATTTTGTATATTCTACTAGTTGTCCATACACTTGTGATACCGTGTCTTGGGAACATGCTAGTAGACACTTTATGGCTTTTGAGTATTTATTTCATCATATTTGCTCTTTTATTAGTACGCTTTACTTTATTAAATTTTCCACTTTTCATTTACTTAATAAATAAAAATTAACTACTTTGAAATTATTTAAAAGAATAAATACATGGCTAGTTCACCGTTAGCTTGTCTAAAGACGACGTTGGGAGCCATCACGGTCTAGGTATCAGAGCACTAGGTTCACGTAAGTCTCACAAGTCATGAGCAGGCCACATAGAGTCTTGCGGATCGGTGCACAAATGTTCGTACTTATCTTCGAGAGGCTATAGGATCTTAGGAAACTACTTTTTCTTCATATTCTATTGTTTAGTTGATGTTGTGCTAAGTATCTTTCTCTTATTCTCACACATATGGTAAGAACGTCTGCGGACGATGTACCCGACCGTGGAGGAGCTGCTCCCCCTGTTGCTAGAGGCCGAGGAAGAGGCTGAGGGAGGGCTCCAGCTCGTGGTAGAGGAGGAGGGCGTCCTAGAGTTGCTCCAGTTATGCCACCAGTAGATCTAGTAGAGGATCCTGTTATTGAGGAGAAGGGCGAGGTGCCTGCAGTGGAGCCAGCCCAGTGGATTTCATGTCCGCACTGGGATTCCAGAAGGTCATGGACCGTATGTTGCGGTTCATGGATTCTATGACACATGCTAGTTTATTTCCAGCAGACCCAACCACATCTCAGGCGGAAGGGGGAGCACATAACCCTACCGTTCAGGCTCCAGGGAATGCAACTGTCGTATATCAGACCCCGAGCGCATTACTCGTGGGCAGTGCTGAGCCAACTGTTGCAGCTATACGTGAGCCCAGACCAACTGCGACCAGTGAGCCGCAGAAGCTATTGGATAGATGAACCAGGCTACATCCTCCTGTCTTTAGAGATGAGCGACATGAGGACCCCCAAGACTTTATTGATCATTGCAGGGACAGATTGCATAACATGAGGATATTGGAGTCCCACAGGGTGGACTTTACCACCTTTCAACTGGAGGGCAAGGCCCGTAGATAGTGGCAGTCCTATCTTCTCGGCATGCCAGCAGGTTCTCCTCCCTTGACTTGGGACCAGTTCATACGTCTCTTTCTGGATAGATATATTCCACTCTCTCAGAGGGAATAGTTGCAATTTCAGTTCGAGCAGCTTCAACAGGGCTAGATGTCAGTGACCGACTATGAGGCGAGATTCTCTGAGTTATGTCGACATACACTTATGATACTTCCCACCGATACAGAGAGAGTGTGAAGATTTGTTACGGGTTTTCACTCTTGTATCTAGGCCACTATGGCTTGAGAGGTTGAGATGGGGACTTCTTACGAGTTGGTTGTGGAGATAGCTCGAAGGATCGAGGGTGTTCGTTAGCGGAGCCAAGAGTAGATGCTGAGAGACAATCAGTTTTGGTATTCTGGAGGGTTCAGTGGTGATTCGTCTGGGGGCAGAGGTCAGTTTGTGCGGGGTCAGTCTAGCATGCCCACATATCCAGCACCGTCGCCTTCTCAGGTGCACTAGTGCGGCCTTATCTCAGTGCCATTCCAGAGAGCTCCTACCGTCCACTGGCCATTCAGGGTTCCTCCAGTGGGAGTTCAAGTCCCCAGAGTCAGACTTAGGGTCAGTCATTTTTTGCGCCGAGAGGTTATTTCGAGTACAGGGATCTTGGTCATGTGAGGAGGTACTTCCAGAGGCTTCGGGGCAAGGCAGTACAACAGGGTCATCAACCTATGATTACAACACCAGCTGCTACACCAGTCGTCCGTCCACTCAGTGGCGAAGGAAAGGTGGGTAGAGTTCGTCCTAGAGGTCAAGGCCAGTCAGGTGGCGCTCCAGCTAAGTTCTACATTTTTCCAGCCAGACCAGATACAGTAGCCTCATATGCCATGATCACAAGTTTTATTTCTGTCTGCGGTAGGGATACTTCGATACTATTTGATCCAGGGTCTACATATTCATATGTTTCATCTCTGTTTGCTCATTTTTGGGTGTTCCTCGCAAGTCCTTGGGTACTTCTTTATATGTGTCCACGCCAGTAGGCGATTCTGTTGTTGTGGATCGCATCTACCGGTTATGTATCGTAACTTTCTATGGTTATGAGACTAGAGAAAATCTTCTGTTGCTCGATATGACCGACTTTGAAATCATCCTGGGCATAGACTAGTTGTCTCTATATCATGCCATCCTTAATTTCCATGCCAAGACTGTTACCTTGTCAATGTCAGAATTGTCTAAATTGGAGTGAAAGGGTTCATCGGTCAGCGCATCTAGTCAAGTTATCTCTTTTCTGAAGGCTCGACACATGGTCGAGAAGGGTTGTTTGGCTTATCTAGATTATGTTCGGGATACTACTATAGAGATTGATTATGTAGTAGATTATGTTCTAGATTATCTAGATTATGTTTAGCTTATCCGACTCCGGAGATTGATTCAGTGCTCGTGGTCCGGGAGTTCTCCGATGTGTTTCCTTCTGATCTTCCAAGCATACCACCAGATCATGATATCGATTTTTGTATTGATTTAACTCCAGGTACCCAGCCTATCTCTATTCCACCGTACCTCATGGCTCCAAAAGAGCTGAAGGAATTAAAGGAACAACTTGAGGAGTTACTAGCAAAGGGGTTCGTCAGACCGAGTGTGTCACCTTGAGGTGCACCAGTGTTATTCGTGAAGAAGAAAGATGGGACTATGCGGATGTGCACTGATTACCACCAGTTGAACAAAGTTACCATTAAGAACAAGTTCCTGTTGTCGCGTATTGATGATTTATTTGACCAGTTGTAGGGTGTTAGGGTCTTCTCTAAGATCGACTTGAGATGGGGGTATCATCAGTTGAAGATTCGTGATTCGGATGTTCCAAAGACGGTTTTTCGAACTAGATATGGCCACTATGAGTTTCTAGTAATGTCCTTCGGATTGACTAACGCCCCGACGATGTTTATGGATTGATGAACCGGGTGTTCATGACATATATCGACTCGCTTTTCATTATCTTCATTGATGACATATTGATCGACTCGCGTATCATGGAGGAGCACGACAATATTTGAGAGTGGTGCTTCAGACCTTGCGGGAACAGAAGCTATATGGTAAGTTCTCCAAGTGCGAGTTCTGGTTAGATTCTGTGGCATTCTTGAGATATGTCGTATCAGGCGAGGGTATTAAAGTAGATCCTAAGAAGATCGAGGCAGTTCAGAGTTGGCCTCGTCCTACCACAACGACTGATATCAGGAGCTTCTTGGGGTTAGCAGGTTATTATCGCCAGTTTGTGGAGGGCTTCTCATCTATTGCAGCACTTTGACTAGATTTACCCAGAAGGGTGATCCGTTCCGGTGGTCCGATGATTACGAGGCGAGCTTTCAGGAGCTCGAGACAACTTTGACTACGGTACCAGTTCTAGTGTTTCCTTCCGGTTCAGGGATGTATACTATGTATTGCGACGCTTCATGCGTTGTCCTAGGTTATGTATTGATGCAGGAGAGGCGAGTTATTGCTTATGCTTCAAGTCAGCTAAATCCCCACGAGAATAATTACCCCATGCACGATTTGGAGTTGGCTGCAATAGTTCATGCTCTCAAGATCTGGATGCATTATCTTTATAGGGTATCCTGTGAGGTTTACACTGATCATCGCAGCTTGCAGCATTTGTTCAAGCATAGGGATCTCAATTTGAGGCAGCGCGGGTGGCTTGAGCTACTAAAGGACTATGACATTACCATCCTTTATTATCCAGGCAAGGCGAATGTGGTTGCGGATGCCTTGAGCAGAAAGGATGAGAGTATGGGTAGTTTGGCATTCATTTCAGCAGAGGAGAGTCCATTGGCTTGGGACATTCCGTCCTTGGTTAACGGACTTGTGAGGTTGGATAGTTCAGAGCCCATTCGAGTTCTTGCATGCGTTATTGCTCAGTCTTCATTATTCGAGCAGATTAAGGCCCGTCAGTTCGACGATCCGCACTTGTTAGTTCTCAGAGAGACGGTACTACAAGGTGGTGCCAAGGAGGTTGTTATCGATGAGGATGGTGTTCTGTGACTCCAGGTTCACCTATGTGTCCCTAATGTTGATGGATTGAGAGAGAATATCCTAGAGGAGGCACACAGTTATCGGTATTCTATTCACCCAGGTGCTATGAAGATGTATCGCGACCTGAGGCAGCATTATTTGGTGGCGACGGATGAAGAAGTACATAGTTGAGTATGTAGCGAGGAGCCTAAATTTCTAGCAGGTTAAGTCTGAGCATCAGAGGCCAGGTGGCCTACTCTAGCAGATGGTTATACCTGAGTGGAAATGGGAGCGCATTACTATGGACTTCATAGTTGGATTGCCGCAGACCTTGAGGAAGTTTGATGCAGTTTGGGTCATTGTCGACAGGTTGACCAAGTCGGCACACTTTATTCTGGTTGTGACTACGTATTCTTCAGAGAGATTGGCCCAGATTTACATCCAAGAGATTGTTCGGCTGCATGGTGTGCCTGTTTCCATCATATCAGATAGAGGCCCTCAGTTTACTTTGCATTTCTGGAGGGCAGTATAGAGTGTGTTAGGGATTCGGGTAGAGCTCAGCACAACCTTTTATCCGCAGACCGACGGACAGTCAGAGCGGACGGTTCAGATCTTGGAGGATATGCTCAGAGCATATGTGATTGACTTCGGAGGGCAGTGGGATCGATTCTTGCCTTTGGCTAAGTTTGCTTATAACAATAATTATCAGTCCAACATCGAGATGACTCCATTTGAGGCTTTGTATGGTCAGCGATGTCGCTCGCCCATCGATTGGTTTGAGTTGGCGAGGCTAGGTTATATGGTACTGATTTAGTGAAGGATGCCTTGGAGAAAGTAAGGTTGATTCAGGAGTAACTTCGCACATCACAATCCAGACAGAAGAGTTACGCGGATCAGAAGGCCCGTGATTTATCATTTATGGTGGGCGAGAAGGTTCTCTTAAATGTCTTACCGATGAAGGTAATCATGAGGTTCGGGAAGAAGGAAAAGTTAAGCCCAAGATTTATAGGCCCATTTGAGGTGTTGAGACGAGTTGGGGAGGTTTCTTATGAGCTTGCTTTACCTCCCAGTTTATCGGGAGTTCATCCGGTTTTCCACGTGTCTATGCTTCGGAAGTATCATGCTGACAGGTTGCATGTGTTAGACTACAACACGGTTCAACTAGATATGATCCTGGGTTATGAGGAGGAGCTAGTTGCGATTGTTGACAGGCAGGTTCGCCAGTTGAGGTCCAAGAAGATTTCTGTGGTAAAGGTTTAGTGGAGGGGTAATCTAGTTGAGGAGGTGAATTAGGAGACCGAGGAGGACATGCAGAGCATATATACACACCTATTCGGCACTCCAAGTACGATTCTAAACTCGTTCAGGGACGAACGTTTATTTAAGAGGTGGAGAATATAACGACCCGACTTGTAATTTTGCTTTCTAGATCTATGTTCCCCTAATTAAGACTCCCCATATGTGCTTTTACTATTTTAGGGCTTGCAGGGATGGTTAATTATGGGTTGGAAGGGTTTAGACTGAAATCGGAAGACTTAGTTCCTTAATATTTACTTAAAATGGTTAAGTTTGACTTGAGTCAACGTTTTGAGTAAATGACCTCGGAACTGGGATTTGACGGTCCAAATAGGTTTGTATGATAATTCTGGACTTGGGAGTGTGTTCGTATCGGATTTCAGATGACCCGGGAGCGTTTCGACGCTTAATTTTGGAAGTTAGTGCATTGAAGGTTTTCAAGTTCTTTAAATTTAGTTTGAAGTAGGATTTGGTGTTATCAAGGTCCGATTTGAGTTGCGAGCCTGGGAATAGTTCCGTATGGTGATTTTTGACTTGCACGCAAAATTTAGTGTCATTCTGAATAGTTCAAGTATGATTCGACGCGTTCGGAGTAAGTTGGAGGAACTTAAAGTTCATAAGTTGATTCGATTTGGTTGTGGGGTGTGATTCTTAGTTTGGATATTATTTTTTGTATTTCGAGAGTTTGAGCAGGTCTGTATTATGTTTAGAAACTTGTTGGTATGCTCGGACAGGGTTCCGAGGGCCTCAGGTGAAATTCGGATCGAAAACGTATTGGAACTTTGAAATTGGGGAGTGTTGTTGCTGCTGAATCTGGTGTCTTCGCACCTACTGAGGGAATGGCCACAGGTGCGGTCACGCAGATGCGGTGGGTTCATCGCAGGTGCGAGGCCTGTGGAGATGGCCTGGGAGCGTATGTGCGATGAATATTCCGCACCTGCGAGGTCGCAGATGCAGAGCATGGGCCGCCGATGTGGAAATGGCCAAGGGGGCCTGAGGGCGCAGAATCAGACTTGGTCCGCGGGCGCGTGCGTGCAGGAGCGGAGAAAAATCCATAGAAGCTGACCCGCATAAGCGGAATTCGTCTGTAGAAGCGAAAAGAGGCAGCCTGGGCAAGGATCGCACCTGTGATGGATATTTTGTAGGTGCAGCGTCGCAGGTGTGACCCAAGGTCCGCAGAAGCGGAATCGCTAGAGGCGTTGAGGGCTTTTAATGTCGGGGCTTAGGCTATTTTAGTTCATTTATTTCACTTCTTGAATGATTTTAGAGCTCTTTGAAGAGGGGTTATCATCTAACACTTTGAGGTAAGTAATTTCTAAACAATGTGAGTTTAATACATGCATTTTGGGTAGGTTCTTAACATAGAAATTGGAAAAATTATGGGTTTAGTTGAAAAACCTAGGTTTTTATAAAAATGAGATTCAACCACGAAAATGATTATGAAATTGGGTAGAAATTATATATTTCAGTTCGTGAGGTTATGGGTAACCTTTATCTTCAAAAAATTCCGAAACACGTGCACGTGGGCCCGGGGGAGAATTTTAGGATCTTCTAATTTGGGGTTGGGTAATTACTCTAATAGCTAAATTATGAACTTGTGAGCGCATATTGATTAATTTATATAATATTTGGCTAGCTTCGGATTGTTCGGTACTAAGTTGAGGCTTTATAGCGAATTTGTGGGCCGAAAAGCGAGCTTTGAGACGAGGTAAGTCTCTTGCTTAACCTTGTAAGAGGGAATTTATCCCATAGGTATTTTAAATTACTATTTTATTCTAATCGTGGGGGCTATGTATGCACGATGTAATGAGAGTCCGTGCGTAGCTACTAATCATGCTTAAGTCCGGGTAGTTTTAGGATCCAAATCATGAAATACTTGTATTGTTTGCACTCTACTTGTTAATTTAAGTGCCTAAATTATATTGAAACTTGATAAAGGATTCGTAAAGGTCGAATTTTATTTACTTTGAGTTTTGGCGGGTTATTTGACCGTTAATATAAATTGTGCTTCCTTGTGTGTCTTGTGATAACTTTTAAATCAGATGTTCATAGAGTATTATCTCTTCTTGTAGAGCGGACCGAATGCCTCGGCAGTATAATAGATGCATCTATGGTTCGTGCCGCTCGACCCTCGGCAATGTATACATTATTCTGAACCGGACCGTACGACCTCGGCATAAATCATGCGTGTTAATGCTTGGAGCCCGAATACACTTGATATTATTTTCATGACTTGAGAGGTTATAATTTATTTATTGGCCCGAAATTGATTTGGGGTTAGTATGTGTTAGCTGAAGATTTTTGGAATTTACTATCAGTTAAAGAATCATTTATTCGATGCTTGCTATTATGTTATTATTATTATTATTCACATATTCCATGCCTATTTAGAATTTTCTGTATTTTATTGTTGGCCCATAGTAAGTGTCGACGTCGACCCCTTGTCACAGCTTCTTCGAGGTTAGACTGGATACTTACTGGGTACATATTGTTTATGCACTCACACTACACTTCTGCATTAATCGTGCAGGATCTGAGGCAGGTTCATCTGGTGCTCATTCAGGCGCGCACCCCCGTTATCCTGAGGCATAGCGGTGAGCTACTCTCTGAGTCCGTTCTGCAGCACCCACAGACTCTCTTTTGTATTTACTTTTTGTCTATCTCATTTCAGATAGTAGCTTAGGTGTTTTGTATATTCTACTAGTTGCTCATACATTTGTGACACCGGGTCTTGGGAATATGCTAGCAGACACTTTATGGCTTTTGAGTATTTATTTCATCATGTTTGCTCTTTTATTAGTTTACGCTTTACTTTATTAAATTTTTCACTTTTCATTTACTCACTGAGTCTGTTCTGCAGCACCCACAGTCTCTCTCTTTTGTATTTACTTTCTGTCTATCTCATTTCAGACAGTAGCTTAGGTGTTTTGTATATTCTACTAGTTGCTCATACATTTGTGACACCGGGTCTTGGGAACATGCTAGCAGACACTTTATGGCTTTTGAGTATTTATTTCATCATGTTTGCTCTTTTATGTTTACGCTTTACTTTATTAAATTTTTCACTTTTCATTTACTCACTGAGTCTGTTCTGCAGCACCCACAGTCTCTCTCTTTTGTATTTACTTTCTGTCTATCTCATTTCAGACAGTAGCTTAGGTGTTTTGTATATTCTACTAGTTGCTCATACATTTGTGACACCGGGTCTTGGGAACATGCTAGCAGACACTTTATGGCTTTTGAGTATTTATTTCATCATGTTTGCTCTTTTATGTTTACGCTTTACTTTATTAAATTTTTCACTTTTCATTTACTTAATAAATAAAAATCAACTACTTTGAAATTATTAAAAGGAATAAATACATTGCTAGTTCACCGTTGGCTTACCTAGCGACGACGTTGGGTGCCGTCACGACTTATAGGAGGAATTGGTTTGCGGCATAAATATTTTAATACACGGTCTTCTACCATACAAGTTTGTTGTCAATTTCATTATTTCTTACAATATGTTAGTATCACCGAATATATATTAGAAATTGATCTTCCATTGCATATAGGTTGATTTTGGATAAAAATATGCCTGACATGCTACTGACAAACTTATATCCACCGAATAGCTTATGTAATAGCACACAAATGGTATATAGAAGTTTTAATAATAACGTCATACATGCAGAAATTATGATACTGGTCAACGTGCTTCTAAGCATGTGTTTTTCCCCGAATTCAGCTTCCGTCATCCGAAACTAAAGAATATCCTTTTAAATTTATGTGAAAATAATTTTCAGCATGTTTATATTTTACAATTATAATAAATAAAGCATATGGACAAACATCCTTAATATTGGACTATATTTTGTTGCAATATATTTTCTTGCATACACAACTATATGTTGTACTTTCAAGGGATATGAATATCGACAACAAGAGTTCTGGTTATGACAGAGCAACCAAAGCATTAGAAGAAAACATACACAAAAAATACCGTCTACAAAGAAGTGTTCAGTAGGATATCATCACATTAAATACTTTTAAACTACAATACATAATTATCTAACTAATATGAATTGATCATTTGTGTAAGTTCTAATGATGTCCTTTTATTTTGAATCCACTTATTATACTAATGTAATAATATTTTTTAGCATTTAGATGATTATTATATTATTTGTTTTGGTAAAAAAATAATTTTATTCACCAACAAGTAAGAAATAAGTGCAGCACAAATCAACAAGAGTTTGGACATTTTGTCCCAACACTCTTGTCCACTTCTCAGCTACTCATTACCAGAAAACAATTCCTTATGCAAAAACAAACAGAACTAGTATTAAAACATCAGCTACTAGGATAGGTTTCCAAATGCTTCATACTCCCTGCTAGTTTCTTCTTCATATGACCCCTGCACTACACTTCTTGAGCAATCATTTTAACTATAGTCTCGAATGATCCCACTTTATGCTGAAACAATCTCAAATTTCTCTCCATCTAAATGAAATACACACATGCAGCCAAACTTATCCTGTAAATATGTGCTTTAGCAGAATTGCCTTTTACATGGTCTATTGCCCAAACAACTTCATCTTTCCATTCATATGGTCCTCTGTCTACTCATTGCCATTGTCGAATATTCTTCCATATCACAGATGATATTGAACATTTAAACAATAGATGATCTAGTGTTTCTGGAACCTCTGTACACAAAGGATAGGTTAAGTCATCGACTACACTCCATTTAGCTATTTTGTCTCTTGTCTGAAGTCTTCCATTTAAATCCAGGTATAGAATAAAGACCCATCTAGGAGCACCATAGTTGTTACAAGTCAATCTCCTCCAGGGACACTTGGAAAAATCACCTCTAAGCTTCAAGTATATCTGCTGAATAGAAAAACCATGCATTAGAGTAAGATCTGATTCTTTTAACCCCACTGATTCCATATGCTTTGCTGCTTTCAAAATTCTTTGTACCAACTATGATGCTTGTGTTGGCTGGCTCAACTATAGGTTTCTATTTCTCCCATAATAGCTATGTATCCACTTTACCCATATTTATCTTTTTTCTGACAAATATTCCACAATAGTTTACAGATTGCAGCTTTGTTTCAAGCTTGGATAACTAAAATATTTAAGCCACCAGCAAACTTTGGCAGGCACAATCTATCCCAAGCAACCAAGGCTCTTTTGGAAACCTCTAACCCACCAGTCCATAGGAACCTTTTACAAGCACTTTCAATCAGTTAAGTAATCTTTTTTGGCAAAGTGAAGATCTGAGGCCAAAATATCTGTATAGAAAAGAGTATATTTTTTTATCAGTTGAGTCCTTCCGGCATATGATAGAAATCTTGCAGTCCAACAGGTAATCCTCCCAATCATTTTTTCCAGCAAAGGCTTGCATTATATAATTGATAGTCTCTTTGTACCGAGTGGCACTCCTAGATATCTTATAGGGAGCTCGCCTTTAGAAAACCCCAAATGATCCAGTATCAGTTGTTGCACAGTTGGATTGACTCCACCAAAATATACAAAGCTTTTTTCAATATTTTCCACTAAGCCAGATGCATTTGAGAACTCCTAGAAATAATCAAATAGTTTTTTCACTGATTCCACATCACCCCTACTAAATAACAGCAAATCGTTAGCAAACCCCAATTGTATAATGTTCAGCTTTGCACATCTTGGATGATAGTGGAACTCTTTGATCTCCTTCAGTCCCTTCAACAATCTAGTAAAGAATTTCATAGCTAATACAAACAAGAATGGGGATAAAGGATCACCCTATCTAAGCCCCTTCTTTGCTGGGAAAGGACATGTTGGCTGGCCATTAACAAGAGTGGAATAAGATACATTGTTAACGCACTTCATAATCTACAGTATAAAGCCATCAGGAAAGTTCATGTGAATAAGCACCTGCTCCAAGAAACTCCATTCCAGAGAGTCATAAGCCTTTCTCATATCTATTTTTAACATGCACCTAGGTGAAACATTCTTTCTATTGTATCCCTTAACCATCTCATGGCTTAAAATTATATTGTCAGATATCACTCGGCCCGGTACAAAAGCTGATTGACAGCCATCCACAAGAAATTTCATAAAATTTTGCATCCTGCTAGTAAGGATTTTAGAAATAATTTTGTAAATAGTAGCACAACAGGAAATAGTCCTAAATTCAGAAATAATGGATGGATTTTGGACCTTCGGGATGAGAGTCACAGTGGTACAATTAATGGCCTTATATAGTTCAACAGATGTGAAGAAATCCTGCACAACCTCAACTATTTCATCACCAATAATTGACCATGATCTTTTAAATAATAGCGCATTGTACCCATCGCATTCTAGGGCTTTTAAGTCATCAATTCCCTGCAAAGCCTTATAGATTTCTCCCTAGACACCAGCTCAATAAGTTGTAACTGTTGTATTCTGTTGAGTATAGGTCCATTTTTCATTATACTTGGATTAGTCGCTGGTAATGAATCTGCTGAATACCCTAATAACTATTGGTAAAACCCTGTAATCTCCTGTATCAGCTCATCTTGTGACTGGGTGCGTGCACCATTTTGAGTAACCAGTGTAGAGATCCTATTTTGAGCCAATCTACTTTTGATGCTTGCGTAAAAGTAAGAGGTATTGGAATCCCCCAATTTAAGCCGTTGAACTCTAGAATTCTGTTTGTAAATACTTTCTTCCACCATTGATCACTTCTCTAGATTACTCCTCAAATCTCTTTCACTATTACTTAGCTCAGCTGGATGGTCTGGGTCCCTCATTTGCTCCTGAACTGCCTGAAGTTGTGCCCTGGTGACCTTGATCTTGTCAGTAATGTACTTAAATTCCTTGTGATTAAGCTTTCTCAATTCAACTTTCAGCAATTTCAGTTTCTACCAAATTCTTTGCATAGCAGGTAGATTTATGTTCTTGTCCCACACAGCCTGCACTATACTCGAGAAATCCCTGTTCTCTGCAAGTTGATTAACGAACTTAAAAGGCCTTGCTGAGTTCTGTACTTCATGATTAAAACAAAGGCACATAGGAGTGTGATCAGAGCATATAGGATCATGCAGTATCACCTCACCTCCATCTGTGGCATAGTATCCAACCACCTTGAGTTCACCAAAGCCCTATCAATCCTACTATGGACATGGTTATTAGTCCAGATATACTTTCTTCAAATAGCCTTCAATTCAATTAGCCTCGTATCCACCATGAAATTTGAGAAGTCCCTGGTTTGCATCTCCTGAATTTGGCTCCCATTATACCTGTCGTCCACATTTAGAACAACATTATAGTCCCCCATAGCAATCCAAGGTTCATTAGTTGCATTACACACTTGCCTCAATTCCTCCCATAAGGTTCTTCTCTACTCCACAATATGCAAGCCATACACAGCTGAGAGCACGAACTCTACATTCATATTATGTATCAAGACTCTTCATGTAATAATCTGTTATGAAAAGCTGAGCATGTTAAAATCCAGCACTTTCGGATCCCATAACACCCATATTCTACCCCTACTGCTTGCTGCATAATTATTAACCCACTTTCAGTTACTAGTTATCTTCTGTATCACTTGTGTTGCTTTGTGCTCTTTCACCCTATGTTCAATTACTGCAACTAAAGCTACTTTATTCTCTCTAATATACTTCTTTATTTCTTATATTTATATACTTTATTCAATCCCCTAACATTCCATGTAACAATAATTATATAGGAATAAACGGGCCATGAGGATCAAACTGTACCACCCTACTACTCGGTTCTCCAGCAGCTTCAACTACTTCCATGACATGGGAGCTATATTCAGTTAGATTACTAAATCCATTTGATATTATTACGACCTTATTTGATTTCTTCTTTATACCTTTAGTCGAAGATTTTTCCTTCACAGTCTGCCATCCATCTTCTTGATTTTGATCCCTTATTGTACTTGATTGTTCTGTTTGAATTTTCTCCCCTCCTGTAATTTGCGCTTGTCCCTGTATGCTCAGATTCTCTCCAATCATTTTCTCTGTTTTCTTCCATTCTTGTAGTGGCTTCTGGTATTTGGTTTTTGGTTGCTTAGGTGCTGGATTCTCCTTTATAGGTTATTTACATACATGTCCCAATTGGAAACAGGTCGGGCAGTAGAGTGGCTTCCAATCATACCAAACCTCTTGATCCAAAACCCTTCCATTTGGATCTTCTACTTTTATTTGCTTTGGTAACGGCCTTGTTACATCCGTTTCCACTAGAATCCCGGCATATGAAATACGTCCCACTTTAGTCGTGCAATCATCAGCATATAACGGTACTCCCAGTGTACTACCAATTCTATTCAGAGAATCAGATTCCCAACAGTTCAATGGTAGATTTGACAGTTGCACCCACAATGGAATAGTCTTCAAGACCTCCTCGTTGAAATTAAAATCAGCAGACCACATCTTAACAATTATTGGCTTGCTATTCAGAGTGTAAGGTCCAGAGTACAATACAACATTCCTATCCTCTATAGAGTTAAACAACACTAAAAAGTATCCATTATTATGTAAGTAAACTGTTGGTTTAGAAAAAAAGTTCCACTTGCTTGCTATAAATCTGTCTATGGTCCCAATACTTGGTGTAGCACCAACAACGTACACAATAAGAGATAATTTCCACTTCTCTGTAGCTCTCTCTATCACCTCTTTTCACAACATAGCTACCTTCTCATCATTCTTAATTGTAGGAGCAATAAACTGCAAATTCATACCTCTGGAAGCCATTTTATTTGCAGCAAATAGGCTTTTCCATTTCTGATCGTCATTCCCCTTTATTGGCAGATCCAATTATCTTTGTGCTTCAGCTACTTCCTTCATCCGATTCCCCATATTTTCCTTAGTTGACATCGCAATTTCATTGTGTGAGCTCTTTGCCTTCTCCGATACACTCGAGGTAGAAGCCCTCTCCATTGATGTTACCAGGTTCAGCGGAGTTTTGATTTCCTTTATAGGTAAATTTGGCCATTGCTCCGTCAGCTTCTTCCCACTCGCTACCATCATATGTTCATCTATCACCCCCACAAACTTTCGTCCAGCTTCGAGAATTGGTAGATCCTCCAGCTCAGTCGCAGCTGACGCTCTCCGATGTTGTTCCCTAGGCATTTCCGATGGTGGCGCACAATAGCAAGTTTCACTCTATCATACGCCGAGAGCAAGTTTTACATCACATCACTCTGCATTACACTACTTTTATACAGGTGGATATTTTTGTATTATTATTCATAAAATTTCTCTCATTAATTAAATTTTGTTATTCCTTTATATATATAAATATTTCAACCATCACATGTCATTATTAACATGCAACGCACGTTCATAAATACTAGTTATTTATAAATATTGAAATATTATTTTGAATTCTTTATGATTTTATCCGTTATTTAGTAACATCTAAAAATGAAAAATTGAAATTAAGTGAAAATAATGATTTTTGCTCATCAAACTTTAACTTTTTTCCGAGTAAAATTATGTCCAAGCCTCATGAGAGGAGACTATTTTACTATTCTATTTTATGGTTTAAATCTTTATCTAATTTTTAATACTAGAATGACTTATGCTACTCACGCCAAACATTGGTTAGAGCTCTTTTTTTGTTCTTATGGTTATACTCTATTTCGAGTAAAAATTTATTCTATTAGAATTTATTTATATTTGATTTAAATTCTAATTTGATATTTCAACCAACTTTGAGGTTGACGACATATATCATCTTAAGATTATGTTTTATGTGATAAGCAAAGGCATATTATAAGTTCTTTAGAAAACTAGAATGTATCTAAGTCGCTTATATGTATAACTTGTTTTAAGTGTCTTATATTCTTAACTATGTTCATGCTTATAAATAATTACTAGTATCTATAAACGTGCGTTGCATGTTAATAATGACACATGATGATTTAAATATTTATTTATATGAAGGAACAATAAATTTAATTAATGAGAGAAATTTTATATATAATACTACAATATTTATCTAAATGCCGAAAAATATTGTTAGATTAGCATAATACGTGAATTCAAAATGAAAGGATATCATCATAACTTACATAAATGATCAATTTTAGTCATGTTAAGTAGATAATTATGTATTGTAGTTTAAAGGTATCCAGGGGCGGCCCAACCCTAAAGCAAGTGAAACACTTGCTTTAGGCCTCAAAAGTTTAAGGGCCCCAAAA
The DNA here is from genome assembly GCA_000715115.1 of Nicotiana otophora. Taxonomy (NCBI): domain Eukaryota; kingdom Viridiplantae; phylum Streptophyta; class Magnoliopsida; order Solanales; family Solanaceae; genus Nicotiana; species Nicotiana otophora. The sequence continues at coordinate 308,500 of AWOL01S0002823.1, forward strand.
TTACTAGTATTCTCTATATATATAGTAGTATATTATTTATATAATTATCTTTTATTATTGATAAATTTATTTCTTTATTGTCATATTAATTTTTAATAACTCGATTTCTTCCTCTAATTAATACAACTAAAATAGTTTTCTGTCAATCTTATTTTACTTTTT
>AWOL01S0002824.1:8411-37524 GCA_000715115.1 Nicotiana otophora
GCAAAGGATCAGTAAGACTCCACCTCATTTGGAGTGCAGCCGAGTCTATGAGTCATCGTGTCAGAGTTTTGCTAAAGACTTATGGGTAGGCTGGTACCCTGTCCCATTTGATGTCAAATAATCTTACAGGCTTTGTAGACAGAGGTTCATTTTGTACAGTACATCAGAGGCCTTGACGGCCCATATTTATTTATGTTTTATAAATAAATGATTCAGTGATACAATGTTTTCCCACTTACAGTTGTACATTAGGAGTTGTGACCATTTGGGCCTATGATAGTTACAAAAGGAATGAGTTCAACTAACTCAACCTATGTATGTTCTAGTTTTGCCCGAACGATCATGAGTTATAGAGTGGTTCGCTCGCGCTAGAACGGCACCGGGTGCCAGCCATGCCTCCCCATATTTGGGGCGTGACAAAGTGATATCAGAGCGAGGTTGTGTCCTAGGAAGTTTACAAAGCCATGCCTAGTAGAGTCTCACTTATGGATATGTTGCGCACCACATTTACAAATGAGAGGCTACAGGGAATTTAGGAAATGTTACCCTTCTTTTGTTTTCAGATCGTGCCATAGAGCTAAGTCGTAAGAAGTCAGTATAAAGTTTTCACCAAATTTTGTATGCACTAGAGGTGCTATCACTATAGAGCTTTAAGGCATAGATGTAATTTCTACTTATGTGTAAGTGAAGTTATGGAAGAAACAGAAGATACAATGCAACAATGAAAGGTAAGTAAGATAAAGGCGAATAAGATACGAGATACTCAAGTACAAAAGGTTGTGAATAGTTCAGAGCTCAAATAGAGGTTGGATTTTTAGTTTAGTATACAGAGGAGACCTTAGTGAAAGTTTTGAAATTCTCAAAGAGTTAACATTCGAGGATGAATGTTTCTAAAGGGGGGAAGGATGTTACATCCCGTACCTTAGCATTAGGATGTACCGTAGTAAATCCACATGAGTTCGAAGGGATTATGTCTATTAGGAGGTTATAGAGGGTTTAAGACATTATTATTATGAGACCCTGTAAGTTTACAACCATGATACCATTAGATATTATGTTAGTGTGGTATTTTTTTAAGTGAAGTATTTTGGTAAAAGTTTTATAAGTATAATTTTGGATAATTAAAGTTATTACTATTTTTGGATATGATAAATTATACACATAATATGAGAAAGTTTATGAGATTTTCTTTATTGTAAATATAGAAATTATTTTCTCACAAGAAAAGAAGTTTATCTTTCTACCATTTTAAGAATTAAGCGTGCGGAAATTTGAAGTCTTTATATGAGAATAGAAAAATTAGAAGGTGAGAAAATATATGTATTTTACAGGGATGTTTTAATGAGATACTAATCTATGTATTGATTTTATATGGTACCATAATTTATTTATATTGTAATATTTTAATAGTACCATTTTAAGTAATTTGAGATACTTCTTAATTATGCGGGTAATTGGTTAATTATTGGTTAATGGGTGATTAATTAGGATCTCGGATAAGCCTAAAAGGCCTTAATGTTGCAGCATGCGTAGACATTTAATTAAGCCTAAGGTGACTAACTATGTTGTGAGGCTAGGTGGCATCCCTAGATTTTGAAAAGGCAACGTGATTTGGAAAAGGCAAAAGCCTTAAAATACTCAAATTAACAACGATTTGGAAAAGGCAACGTGAGTGCTTCAACCAAAAGCCATGAAAAACTTCACAAAAGGTATGTTGCAGGCAACGTGAGTCTTTCAGGATAGTTACGTTGAAAGACTTATGTGAACAAAATTCATGTGAGGTTTTGATAAAATTCACAAAGGTTAGATAAATTTTTCATAGCAATGTAACTAGCTTCAGTGAGAGATTTTCACGTAACTTCTTAGCATAATAGCAACGGGATTTGGCGATTCTAAGGGATTACAATGAAATCTTTGTCAAGATAATCGTCTCAGGTAATTTAAGGCTAATCCTTTTTGCTTTTGGCATGATCCAAGTAACGATGCTTACACGATATTTCATATGTTGTTCTACTCTAAACAATTTAGGATGTCTATATTATTCATTCCTATAATGTGATATTCATGTATTTCTAAGCATATTCCTAAATCTCTATTGCGGTATTTGATAAAGATGTTAATGTTTATAATATAGTGATACACGCATCTTCATGCATACTCATTTACCATCGTGCTACGACCAGTCGGGCAGTTACCACTGGTTGGGCAGTCATGTATTATTATTTACCGCCGGTTGGGCAGACATGCATATTCATTTACCACTGAGCTACGGTCGGGCAGTCATGCATTTACCATCGAGCTACGACCAGTTGGGTAGTTACATATTTACCATTTGTTGGGCAGTTATGTTTTATTAATTACCGCCGGTTGGGCAGACATACACATTCATTTACCACTGAGCGACGGTCGGTCGGGCAATTACCACTGATCAGTTGGGAAGTCATGCATCATACAAAATGGATAATAGTATTAAATAGAAGCATTGTATATATATGAGTATAATAAGTATGCATATACGGTGGCACTTCAGAGATTCAGGTTGATTCTTATATGTCTTTAATTAATGTTAACTTATTGTTATGTTTCAGTTCTGCCTTACATACTCAGTACATTATTCGTACTGACATCCTTTTGTTGGGGACGCTGCATTCTTGCCTGCAAGTATAGATAATCAGTTTGACGAGCCCTTATAGTAGACGAGATTGGCATTCAACAAAGGATCGGTAAGACTCCACCTCATTCGTAGTGCAGCCGAGTCTATGAGTCATCGTGTTAGAGTTTTGCTAAAGACTTATGGGTAGGCTGGTACCCTGTCCCATTTGATGATAAATAATCTTAGATGCTTTGTAGACAGAGGTTCATTTTATACAGTATGTCAGAGTCCTTGACGGCCCATATGTATTAATGTTTTAAGAAAAATGATTCAGTGATACAATGTTTTCCCACTTACAGTTGTACATTAGGAGTTTTGTCCATGTGGGCGTATGATAGTTACAAAAGGAATGAGTTTAGCTAACTCAACCTATGTATGTTCTAGTTTTGGTCGAACGATCATGAGTTACAGAGTGGTTCGCTCGGGCCAGCACGACACCGTGTTCCAGCCACGCCTCCCCAGGTATGGGGCGTGACACCTCTATTATATTACCCATATGCATTTCATAGACAGTCCTTAGTGTTCACATATCATATTATACATAGACCGTTTGTAGGATTCCACACACAATACACTTATGCATTTCTTAGATAGTTCATAGGATTTCATACACAATACACCTATGTATTTCATAGACCGTTCATAGGATTTACTTACATAATACACCTGCGTGTTTCATAGACCGTTCATAGGATTCACATATACCATACAATATGTCACGCCTTGAACTCATGGAGCACGACCGGCGCTCAACCGAGTGAACCTAGTCAAGCAAGCCTGTTAGATTTTCTTCTATCCAAACACATCCATGAATAAAAAGGAGATGTACTCCATTAATCAGACACTAAAAAGATTTCATTAACAACTACCATTTCATTTCTATTAGCAGTTTCATTTATAATTTCTAAAATATTACAAGTTTATAGATATAATTAAAAACATGTTTGCCAAGTACCGACATTTCTATTTCAATTCCCACATCAAACACCACCCACAACCTGTCTACGGAGCCTCTATGTACAACAAAAGAGTAATATGGAAATGCCGGCAACAAGGCCCCAACTATACCTTAAAACACAATGTACAACTGAAATGACATCATGACAGGAATAGAATAGGGCTCACCAAAATCTGCTGAATAGAGAGTGACTGCTAACGAGGACCAAAGATGCCCGCTGATGAACAACCTGTATCCATTAAAGATATAGCGCCGCCGGCAAAAGGGACGTTAGTACATATGGAATAGTACTTGTATGTAAAGCTAACTGTCCTCTTTCAAATTAGAATGTCAATGTAAGATAGGGAAACCCATGGAAACAACAATCAACAACGAATGATATTCAAATGCCAAGTTAAAACATAATAATTCCAAAACTATGAAGATAACACTGTGAAGTGATAATCAAAATATGATGATAATATTATTTTTGGTTAGGAGAACTTTAGCACCGATATACCACTGTCCAAAATACCAATGTTCACAATACCAATGTTCACAATACCAATATTCACATTCACAATACCAATACCACCGTACTATTAGCACGGAGTCCGATCATAACCCGATCGGCTAGGCCATCTCATTAGAGACATCAACCACAATCACTTTCAATACTAATACCATCGTACTTTTAGCACGGAGTCTAATCACGACCCGATTGGCTAGGCCATCTCATTAGAGACATCAACCGCAATCACAATTTCAATTACAATGTCCAGCACAATCACCACCATGTGTGCGGCATGGTGTTCGATCAGGACCCGATCGGCTAAGCCATCTCACCAAAATGTCGTGTGGATTGACATCATCCTTTTCTATCAATCGTCTCATCCCAATTAAGGGGAATAATTGTATCACATCAATATCATTCCAAATATGGGTAATAATCACAATCTATTCCTACACCGGCACGTGTAGTTTCGGGGTTAGGTTATTTCAACCTACCCTTCCTTGGTGACTATCGATACTCCCAAAAATATTATTATTATTTTTTCACACAAAGATAACATTGGTACAAATGTATTTACCTCACCATATTTCACATTGTATTAATCTCCACTAGTATTTTCAACCAATAACAACAACAATATTCCCTTGGCTCTTTTGGCCATTCACAAGATTCTTTATTCAAGGCACGGTGTCCGTATTTGATATTCTACACTTTCATTTCTTCCCTCTCATGTGTCATCATTATAAATGTAAATATATATAATATTCTGGAAATCACAACTTTAAGTTCATTAGAAATGAACAATTTAAGCACAATAGATTTCTTTCCGAGAAATGGAGTAAAATAATTGGCAATTGATGCACAACCATCTTTATAGATTATCAACACTAAGAAATTTCTAATCAATACTTTAGATACACATATGAGCAACTAAGAGTCTTAAGCATATTGAGATTTTCTCACACAATTTGGCATCATAGCCTTCATTTGAAACATGACTCAAAGACATAGCATTTTAATATACATATCATTCTTGAATACATAATTCTCGACACTTTGCTTATTCTAAAAAATCAAATTTATTCGGAACATCTCGGAACATAGAATAAGGAACTTGAGACAACCATACTTGAAACTTATGGGAACATCGTGGAATTCAATTCTATGAGAGTAGTTTAGCCAACATACCTGAAACAAACACCTAGTAGGCATGAATCTCTACATCTCTTAACCATAGAATTAGTTCATCCAACTACTACCATTTACCAACAATTTATCCCACCATCATTCTTAAACAATTCATTACTTCCAACATCACATACATGGCCATCCATTCACACCCAACAAACAACATCCCATCAAATAATCACCTTTTAATCTCTACAATGGTTATGTATTTAAATTGGGAACTTATGGCTTCCAATCACCGTACCATAAGTTCTAATACTTAATTCATACTCATGTTCCCGTAATATATTCGTACATGTAATCTAAGGGTGTAGGATTACCTTTTGGAAACAATCGTGCAAAATCCTCCTTTGAGTTCTTGAAGATCTAAGTATTTTATGTGTAGACTTTATCAATACTAGTGTAGAAATGATGGAATTTCACACCAAGATAATGGTCATTGCTTACCTTGAAGAAGAGGGGAGTTGGTGGTCTTGAGAGAGTGGAGAAGAGCTCCAAAATTTGTCCAAGTGAAGTGGGTAAAATGAACCCCAAAATCTGGGTTTCGGATGCTGCCCCGGATACTATGGGAGCACTTCACTACCAGCCCTTCTTTCGGATGCGGCCTCGGATGCTTCGCATCCGCAATTCACACCTCTACCAGCCTCTGGTAATTTGGTCATAACTTCTTGTAGAAATGTCCTAATGACAAACGGTTTGAAGAGTTAGAAACTAGACTCAGAGGGATTTACTTTGATAGGTTTATCACAACCTAAGTCTTTATATTAAGGGATTTATATTCGTTTGAGTTCGGGTCCTGTGCTAATTGAGGCATCATTTCCACTTAATATATCCAACTTGTTCCACACAAATTCTTACCATTCACAAAACTCCTTATTATGTTCCAACACACCTTAAACATATATTTTCATTTTAAAGTAATGTGGTCCTATCCCATAGGTCTCTATTAATACTCGAATACATTATCCTTAAATACCGCTGGCGCACTTTAAAATCATAAATCATTAGGAAATTTTTAACGTGGCCTTACACAATACACAGGTGCATTTGATATATCGTTCACAGTGTTTACTTACACAATATACTTTTGNATTTAATACTGGAATACATTATCCTCAAATACTGCTGGCGCACTTTAAAATCATTAGGAAATTATTAACGGGGCCTTACACAATACACATGTGCGTTTCATAGACCGTTCACAGTGTTTCCTTACACAATATATCTGTGCGTGTTAATAGACCATTCAGAGTATTAACATATACTATACAATAGGCATGTGCATTTCATAGACCGTTCACAGTGTTCATTGATATTATATTATACACCTATATGTTTCATATCCCGTCCATAGGGTTCTCATATTATACAGATATGCATTTCATAGCCCGTCCATAAGGTTCATAACACATCATTATGCACATAACAATTTATAAACTCAAAGCGACATGATTAACATTACATTAAGGTCGTATGTTCCCGGATCATTGGAACACTTCATGTTCATGCTCATCATGGAGAATCATAGCTCATTATGTTAGCACATGCATGGTGAATCGATAAGTCAATTTCAATGCCACATGAGCCCAATTTATTTTCTTAAGGTTCATCATCATTTAGCATAGGACATCTCCCTTTCATCTCGTTATTCACTCACTTAACATCTTGAGGTCATTAGCTAAGTTCATGATTCTTGATGATTTGACATCGAGGTCATTTACATACATTATTTTAGGAGCATACAACTATAGTTGAAATCATTGGGACATAGAATACCTCATAGTATAAATTTCATGTTTATACTATCACTTCACTAGTATTTTCAACTATTTATAACATCATTATTTCATTGGATCCATTTTTCCATATATATTATTCTTCATTCATGGCACGATGGCCGTATCTCATATTCCATACTTTCATTTCATTACATTCAAGGCTCATCATCATAAACATCAACATAGAGAATATTCTTGAAGTACTTTCCCCAAAAGGGCAATACACAATTTTGACTTATAAATATGTTAAGGCTTAAAACAAGATGGAAATACCTACCAAGCGTAGCATTAGTTAGAACGACCACATTTGGACATTACTTGAATACATAGGCTTTAGGGTAATTTTATATTCGGAGTCAATTTGGAATAGTTGAATCAAGGCTCATTTCATAATATTTCATACATCATTTCATTTCGTTGGCGCCATTGGCCACAAGTATAACTTTCATTCTTGGCACGCTATTCGCACTTTATATCCCCAACTCACTACTTTACACTTTATATCCTCAACTCACCACTTCACACTTTATATCTCCAACTCACTACTTCACACTTTATATCCCCAACTCACTACTTTCACTTTCAAGCATCTATATAGATTACCGACAACAAGGAATCCCTAATCGCGACTTTCAGTACACCTATGAGCAATTACGAGTCCTATGCACATAGAGACTTCTTACACAATTTGGTATTATAGCCTTCACTTGAAACACTACTTGGAGTCATAATATGTTTATACCCAACTCATGCTTTGAACACATTCCCGAAGGATAACATCATATGATAAGAGCATCCAGAACACATTTTGAACATATACCTTTCAACACAAAGCTTATTCGGAATAGTTTATTTATAAATAATAACTCGGGACTTACAAGAACATCATGGAATTCAATTCTAGGAAAGTAGTTTAGCCAACATATCTCGCCTTGAGCTTTTCTTAAATTACTAAAACGTTCTAGAAATTCTAGCAAGGCTCAGACCAACATGTCATGACCCGAATCCCACCATAGAGGTCTCCGTACTGACCCGCAAGACTCTACTAAACATGCTTATGACTCGTAGAACCAGTGAACCTAGAGCTCTGATACCAACTTTTGATGACTTGAATCCTACCATAGAGGTCATGATGGCACCTAGTCTCTAAGACTAGGTAAGCCTATCATATAAAGATCTCAATCAGAAAATAATAAATTCAAATTAACGCAAATGACTACATATGATAATATCACCAAATATGGATACAATAAGCAACTTCCAAAAACCCGGTAAAACTAAGTCATAAGCTCTGCATGGAATACATAACAAGTCTCGAAAAATTACAATTCTATTTGAAAAACATAATTAATAAAAATAAATTAAAGAGGGTGACGCTGAGGGCTGCGAACGGAACAACGGAGATCTCTTACAAGCTCAAGCACGCATTTCTACCTATCCGCTTCGATCATTAGTACCTGGATCTACACAAAGAATATATAGAAGTAGAGTATGAGTATATCTGTCACGTCCCAAAATCCCGACCTATCATGATGGCGCCTAACACATCACTAGGCAAGCCGACAATCCCTTAACAACTATGAATCGAGTTAAAAAATCTGGTTTAATAAGTTCAACAGTGGAAACTCTCATAAATAACTGATAAAAATGACCGCAACACAACTAGAACAAATCCCAAAATCCTGGTGTCACTAAGGACATGAGCTACTAATGTCAACATAGTATAAAACTCTATTACAACTGTCTGAGAAAGTACAACAATATTGAAATAAAATGAAAGAAAGGAGAGTCAATGTCTGGGGTGTCGTTGCAGCTACCTCGAGGACTCTGAACACGTACTATCACCACTCTAGCAACCACTGCATCCAAATATACCTGGATCTAGACGTGTAAAGTGTAGCATGAGTTCAACCGACCCAATGTCCTCAGTAAGTAACATGACTAACCTTGGGCTGAAAGTAGTGATGAGCTCAGAAAGATATAGAACTTCCATATTCAGCTCGTACACAGTATAGAAATTTAGGCATGTCTTCAAGTTCAACAATTTAAACTCAACACTGATAAAATATGCCATGTACCACTAGCAAGAGGAATGTCACATCTCTATGCCTACATGTCCAAAACGCAGGTCAAATGAAATGCATCACAGTGATAATCCCAGGTACTCAAACTCTCAGAGTACTTAATCTGTCTCAAACTCCCACTCATCACACACAATCACACAGCATTGTACGGTGCCTACGCTCACTGCAGGTATGTCAGACTTCAGATGGGCGGATCCTACCCAAGCGCTAATATAAAGCCTATAAGTCCTGATGCGGCGTGTAACCTGCTCCATAATAATAAATAAGATAATAAGGCCTGCTGTGACATGCAACCCGGTCCATAACAATAAATAAGCCAATAAGGCCTATTGCGGTGTGCAACCAGATCCATAATATTAATAGTAATAGATATAAAGCCAATATGGCATGTTGCATCGTGCAACATGTTCGACAATATCACTAACTATCCGGCTCTCAGGCCCCAACCCAGTCATCAATCTCTCTAGTCTCATGGGCTCACAAATTTCATACCACTCAGCCCAAACAATGATAACATGATGTAACCGTAAATGATGAGAGAGACTGAGATATGATAGTCAAATGAATAAATATGACTGAGTACATAATTGCAACTTAAGCAAATAACTCAACAGAAGAAATGACCTCAGTGGGTCCCAACAGTAGCTCATAATTAGCATAGTGCACGCTCACACGCCCTCAACTAGCATGTACGTCACCCCAACACCAACCATATAACACGTACTCCAGGGATTCGTACAGGCGGTACCAAGTTTAGAAGTGTTACTTACCTCAATGCTCCAACAAACCCTTGCCCCATGAATCAGCCTCTGAACGACTCGAATCTAGCCACAAACAACTTAATATAATCAATACAAACTATAGCAATCAATTTCATACGATAAAGCTCAGTTCTTTAACCAAATTCAAAAAGTCAACACAAAAAAGTCAACCCTTGGCCCACGCCTTGGAACCCGATAAAATACACAACATTTAACACCCATTCAATAACGAGTCCAACCATACTAAAATCATCAAATTCTGACAACAAATCAACCCTCAAATCCCCAAACCATACTCTCCAGTCCAAAAACCCCAAAATTTCACCTTTAAAACACATAATCTAGGTGTAGAAATCAATGGGTATTAAATATAATTGGACAACAGTGATCAAAACTTGCTTACTTCTTGATTTGTAGTGAAATCCCTCAAAACAATCACCCCTAGCCGAGCTCCACCAGTCAAAATATGAAATAATACTCTAACCCACGATTTGGGATTTGAAATAGTGTGCGCAGTTGTTCTTCTTCGTGAATGCGAAAATTGCGTCGCGTCCGCGAAGCACAAATATACTCAGTCACGAATGCGATGACTCAGTCATGAATGCGATATCCTAGTCATGAATACGATGTCTAAGACCACTTACCTTCGCGATCGCGGTCCTGACCACGCGATCGCGATGAACAAATCACCTACTGACCTAGGCCTCACCTCCCTTCTTCGCGAATGCGACCTTCTACACGTGTTCGTGATGCCCAACTCCCAGAACCTCCGTGAACGTGTCCCAGTTCTCCTGAACGCGAAGGATAATTTTCACCAGTCACTCAAATACTCTTTACGATCGTGATCCCTCCCTCACGAACGCGTATAAGGAAACTAGATACAACAATTATAGCAGTCCAACATGTCAAAAATGAGCCGAAGATGATCCAAATCACACCCGAAGCCCCCGAGACCCCATCCAAACATACCAACGGGTCCTAAAACATGACACGAACTTAGTCGATGCCTCAAATAACATCAAACAACATCAAAAAAATGAATCGAACCCCAATTCAAGCCTAATGAACTATTAAACTTCCAACTTCTAAAACCAATGACGAAACACACCAAACCAACTGCGATTGATCTCTAATTTTGCACACAAGTCAGAAATGACACAACAAACCTATTCTAATGCCCGAATCCTAAATCCGTGCCTGGTATCAACAATGTCAACTCTCGGTCAAACTTCTCAACTTTTCAACTTTTTCCAATTCAAGCCAAAACGACCTAGGGTCGTCCAAATCAATATCCAAAATCACCATATGAAGCTGTCAGAATCATCAAAACTCCATTCTGGAGTCATTTACTCATAAGTCAACATCCAACCAAGTCCTTTTACTTTAGCCTCCAACCTTGGAACTATGTGTCCCAATTCATTCGGAAAGATCCCTAGAACCAAACCAACCACCCTAGCAAGTAACATAACCACAAATGAACATAGAATAAGCAATAAATGGGGGAACGGGCTACAATACTCAAAACGACCAATCGGGTCATTACAATCACCCCTCTTAAACAAACTTTCATCCTCGAACGAGTCTAGAATCTTACATGGGATCTCAAATAGGTGTGGATAACTTTTGAACCTGTTGATCCAAAAATGGCCACCAGCTCCACATCATAAGTCAAATCTCAATCTAAGTGAACTATGCTGAAGTCCAAAACATGCGACCAATCACCGTAATAGTTACGGAGCATGAAAACATAAAATACTAGGTGAACAATCGATAGACTAGGCGGCAATGCAAGCTTGCAGGCCACCTCCCCAATCCTTCCAAGCACCTCAAAAAGGCTAATATGTCGAGGGCTCAACTTGCCCTTCTTACCTAACAATATAACACCCTTCATGGGTTAAGAACTGAGTAATACCTTCTCTCCCACCATATAGGCAACATCACGAACCTTCCTATTACCTTAGCTCTTCTGTCTATACTGTGCCGTGCGAACCCGATACTGAATCAACATGACCATTTCCAAGGCATCCTTAACGACATCCGTGCCTAACAACCTAGCCTCCCCCCGCTCAAACAACCCAACTGGAGATAGACACTGCATCCCATATGAGGCCTTATAAGGAGCCATCTAAATGCTTAATTGGTAGTTGTTATTGTAGGAAAACTCTGCAAAAAGTAGAAAGTGACCCAAATAACCCCTGAAACCCATAACACAAGCACATATCGTATCCTCCAATATCTGAATAGTGTGCTCAGACTCTCCGTTCGCCTGAGGGTGGAATGTTGTACTCAACTCAACTCGTGTGCCTAACTCTCACTGCCTTGCTCTCAAATATTGCAATGTGAACTACGTGCCTATATCAGAAATAATTGACATCGGCACACCGTGAAGACAAATAATCTCGCGGATATAGATCTCAGCCAACTGCTCAAATGAATAGGTAGTCACCACCGGAATGAAATATGTAGACTCAGTCAAACGGTCCATAATAATCCAAATAGTATCGAATGTTGTCAAGGTCCGTGGGAGCCCAACAATGAAGTCCATGGTAATACGCTCCCACTTCCACTCAGGAATCTCAAGCCTTTGAGGCAAACAGCCAGGCCTTTAATGTTCGTACATCACCTGCTAACAGTTCAAGCACAGACCTACAAACTCCACTATATCTTTCTTCATTCTCCACCAATTTTTCTGCCCCAAGTCCTGATACCTCTTCATGGCACCCAGATGAATAGAATACAGTAAAATGTGGGCCTCCTAAAGAATTAACTCACGTAACACATCCACATTGGGAACATAAATCCAACCCTACATCCGCAACACCCCATCATCTCCAGTAGAAACCTCCTTGGCATCACCGTGCTGAAATGTGTCTACAAAGACAAGCAATGGGGGTCATCATATTGACACTTTCTAATGCAATCATATAAAGAAGAGCGAGAAGCCATGCATGCTAGAACTCGTCTAGGCTCTGAAACATCTAACCTCATGAACTGATTGGCCAAGACCTAAAAAACTGATGTAAGTAGTCTCTCACCAACAAGAATATATGCAAGGTTACCCATACTCACCGCCTTTCTACTCAATGCATCAGCCGCCACTTTGGCCTTCCCGAAATGATACAAAATGGTAATATCATAGTCTTCTAATAGCTCCAACCATCTTCACTACCTCATAGATCCTTTTGCTTGAACAAGTGGTGTAAACATCGATGATCGGTAAATACCTCACAGGACACACCGTAGAGATAATGCCTCCAAATCTTCAATGCATGGACAATGGCTGCAAACTTTAAATCATGAACTGGGTAATTCTTCTCATGGGGCTTCAACTGGCGTGAAGCATAAGCAATTACTCTGCCCTCCTGCATCTAGAAACACCTAATACCAATTTGAGAAGCATCACAATACACTATATATGAACCAAATACTGATGTCAAATATAGAATTGGAGTTGTGGTCAAGGCAGTCTTGAGCTTCTGAAAGCTCTCCTCATACTCATTAGACCACTTGAATAAGGCACCTTTCTAGGTCAACATAGTCAAAGGCACAGCAATAGACGGGAAACCTCCACGAAGCGGTGATAATATTCGGCTAAGCTAGGAAAACTCTTAATCTTAATAACTTAAGACCGTCTGGGCCAACTCTAGACTTCCTCAATCTACTTTGGATCTACCTTGATCCCCTCACTGGACACTACGTTCCACAAGAACGCTATAGAACCCAGCCAAAACTCACAATCAGAGAATTTAGCATAAAGCATCTTCTCCTTCAACATCTATAGTACAATCCTCAGATGCTGCCCATGCTCCTCTTAGTTACGAGAGTACACCAGTATATCATCAATGAATACTATGACAAAAGAATCAAGATATTACTGGAATACACTATGCATCAGATGCATGAACAATGTTGGATCAATTATCAGACTAAAAGACATCACAAGGAACTCGTAGTGACCATAGCAGGTCCTGAATGCTGCCTTCAGAATATCAAAGTCCTGAATCTTCAATTGGTGATACCTAGACCTCAAATCAATCTTAGAGAACACTCTACATCCCTGAAGCTGGTCAAATAAGTCATCAATACACAACAAAGGATACTTGTTCTTAATTGTAACATTGTTCAACTACCTATAATCAATTCATATCTGCATAGTACCATCCTTCTTATTCTTCACAAAAAGAACCGGTGCACCCTATGGTGACACACTAGGCTTAATGAACCCCTTATCAAGAAGCATTCCAATTCTTTCAACTCTGTTGGTGCCATACAATACAGAGGTGATCATGGCATTGACTCTCAAGTCAATCCTAGGCGATCCTGCCATCGCTAGTAGAACGGTCTTAGTTTGACAATCCATAATAGAATTACATGGTGACAACCAATCCATGTCTAGAATCACGTCAAAATCAACCATACTAAGCAGTAAGAGATCAAATCTCATTTCTAATCCCCCAATACTTACCACCCATGACCGATATACATGGTCCACGACAATATAATCACCCACCGGCTTAGATACATAAACATGTGAAACTAGGCAATCACGTGGCATATCCAAATAACGAGCAAAATATGATGATATATATGAATATATGGCACCAGAGTCAAATAATATGGAATCATCCCTGTGGCACACCGAAACAATACATGTGATCATTGCATCTGAAGCAACAACCTCTGGCATGGTGGGAAAAGCATAGAATCCATCTTGACCACCACCTGATCGACCCCCCCCCCTCTAAGGCGACATCTAGCTGCATGAACCCCACCCCGAGCTGGCTGAGCGGGTGGTAAAGTAACTAGTGTGGAAGTCAAAGACTGACCCCTCAGCTAAACTGGACCTCTCAAAAGACAGGGATAATACCTCCTCATATGTCCAAGCTCTCCACACATAAAGCAACTCCGATCAGTCAATGGCAGTAGAGACTGAATCGGACCTCGAGAACCAGAATAACTGCTATAAAGACCTGGTACAGATGAACCCTTAACTGATGGATCACTTGATGAACTCAAAAGTGAGAGGGAACTGAGAGATTACACACTCTGACGAGCACCGTATGAACCATGGCTAGCTGATGCACCACGATGAACCGGACGAGCCCTCTGAGCAGGCTTATAAGGACGACCCCTACTATTGTGGGGACTATCATACAGATGAGGCACTGCTGAAACCACCCTAACCAAGAGGCCTCTTGGCCTCACTCTCCTCACGCTGTTGACTACAAACCTGCTCTAGGCATCTAGTAGTATCAACCATACAGTCAAACCTCACACCTGACGTAGTCTCCCAAGTCATGACGAAGTGCAGGCCATAGTTGAGGCCATCAACAAACCTCTTGAAAATCGCATCTCATACTAAGTCACTGACATACCCTCTCGGTGTGGCTGTTCAAACATCCTATGCATCTTCTCTTTGCGAGTATGTGGAAAAACTTCTATTAGAAGAGAACTCGAAACTCATGCAACGTAAGTGGTGCAGCGCCAGCTGGCCTGCTCAACCCACAGGCCTCCCACCATCTGTAGGTTGCCCCCGTTAGCTGAAAAGTAGTGAATGAAACTCCAGTGGTCTCCAAAATACCTACCATGCGAAGGATCCGCTGATACTTGTCTATAAAATATCGAGCATCCTCTGACTCAGTCCCACTGAAATTTAGAGTCTTAGGCCTCCCAAACCACTATAATCTGTTCTATTCCTCGTCACTCGTAGGTGGGCCAACCTGGTCTTGAGCAGCTGTAACCGGCTGGGCTGCTAGTACCCCAAATGTCTGGAATCCCTGAACTGCTCTGGAGTATGGGCAACGGGAGTCTGAACACCAACCTGGCCTAAGTGGCTGGTATGGACGGAATAATCAATATCTGGCCAAATCGTCCTAAAGGTTTGGAATCACAATGGGCACAACTACGAGCCTCACCTCGGCCGCTACCGCTAAACTATCTCTCGTGACCCTAGCTGGTGGTGCTGGTGGCTGTCTGCCCGATCTGGTTGCATGTGTACTCACCATCTACGAGAGAATAGAATAATAGAAGTTTAGTTTAAGAATCAATAAATCTACATGACAAGAATACAAGAAAGTGAAGTTTCCTAATGGTTTGATAGCCTCGGGAAGATAAGTATAGATGTCTCCGTATCGATCTGGAAGACTCTATTAAACATATTCATGACACATGAGACCCAAGTAACCTAGTGCTCTAATACCAACGTGTCACGGCCAAAAATCCCAACCTGTCGTGATGGCGCCTAACGCATTACTAGGCAAGCCGATAATCACATAACAACTACGCAATGAGTTAAAAAACATGGTTTAATACGTTCAAAAGTGGAAAGTCTCATAAATAAATGATAAAAATGACTGCAACTAAATTACAACAAATCCCAAAATCCTGGAGTCACCGAGTACATGAGCTACTAATGTCAACATAGTCTAAAACTCTAGTACAACAGTCTGTGAAAATAGAACAATAGTAAAATAAAATGAGAAGAAGGAGAGTCAATGTCGGTGGGCTTCATTGCAACTACCTCAAGGTCTCTAAACAGGTACTATCACCACTCTAGCAACCACCGCGTCCATATTTACCTGGATCTGCACACGAAGTACAAAGTGTAGTATGAGTACAACCGACCCAATGTACTCAGTAACTAATAGGACTAACCTTGGGCTAAAAGCAGTGCTAGCTCAGAAAGATAAATTTTGAATCAAAATAATGACAACACAAATATAATAAGATAATGACAGTAATAATGCATAGAACTTCCATATTCAGCTTGTACACAATACATAAATTTTTGCATGCTTTCAAGTTCAACGATTTCTGCTAGCATGAGGAATGTTACATCTCAATGCTTACATATCAAATACGCATGTCAAATGTAATGCATCATAGTGATAATCCCAGGTACTCACACTCTTAGAGTACTTAATCTGTCTGTCGTAAACTCCCACTCATCACAAAACAATCACTCAGCACTGTACGAGTGCCTCCTCAAATTCCAAATCTTTCTCTCCAATCCCTAGTCCAAAATCCCCCAAATTTCATTTTAAAAATACATAATTTAGAAATAGATACAACTATTATGATATTCCAACAAGTTCAAAATGAGCCGAACATTATATGAATCACACCAGAGGCCCTCGCGGCCCAATCCAAACATACTAACAGGTCCTAAAACACACCACGAACTTAGTCGAAGCCTTAAAACACATCAAATAACATCGAAAACACGAATCTCACCCCAATTCAAGCCTAATGAACTATTAAACTTCCAACTTCTAAAACCAATGCCGAAACACACACCACACCAGCTCAGATTGACCTCAAATAGATTTAGAAATGACACAACAGACCAATTTAAACTCCCAACACAAAAATCTTAGCCCTGTATTAACAAAGACAACTACCAGTCAAACTTTTCAACTTCCAATCCTTCAACTTTCCAAACTTTCACTTTTCGCCAATTCAAGCCAAAACAGCCTACGGACCTCAAAATCAATATCCAGACACACTCCTATGTTCAAAATCACCATACGAAGCTATTGGAACCATCAAAACTCTATTTTGGAGTCGTTTATTCATAAGCAAACATATGGTCAACTTTTTCAACTTATGCTTTCAGCCTTCGGACTATGTGTCCCAATTCATTGTGAAACATCCCCAGAACCAAACAAACCACCCTAACAAGTCACATAAGCACAAATGAACATAGAATGAAAAATAAATAGGGGAACATGGCTATAATTGTAAGGCCCCAGAAAATTTCGCTAAGAGATCTAAGGTTTTGTGGTGCTGAGGTACGCTAATGTGTTTGAAAATTGTAGAAAATGAATCACGCTAATGTGTACAATGCATTGGAGAGTTAGAGGTAAAATGTTGCAAAAGAATCACCATTCTACAGTCCATTGTGGGACCGCAGAACCACTCCGCGGACAGCAATATCCGTTGTAAAGTGACGTAGAAAGTTGGCGAATTTTGAAATCATTTTCTGGCCATTCTACAGACCATATAATGATTATGATATCGCAAAATAGTTGCAGAATGATTGTGCTATCGCATAATCGACATGCTATTTTGTGGCCATTCTGCTGGTGTCACGCTCCAACCTCGGGAAGCGCCACTGACGCTCAACCGAGTGAACCCGGTCGAGCAAGCCCGTTAGATACTTTCTACCCAGCTCACCCATGATCAAGAGAAGACATGATTTCATTAATTAGACAGTAGGAAGTTCATACATACAATACTAAATTATTTCCTTAGTTACTCCACTTTTAAGTCTCAAAATACACACATTCTTATAGATTGAGTGGAATAAGTGATCAAAACACAACATAACTTGTTTAACATTCCCAACACCCATATACAACCCACATAGTGTCTACAGAGCCTCTAAACGATACCAAAGATTCTATGATAGTGCCGACAACAAGGCCCGGAATATACCTTAAGAAGTTTTAATAATATGAACAAAAGATACAAAACGTGACCCCGGAATGAAGTGGGGCTCACCAAGTCTACTGGGAAGAGGATGTACCACTATCGTTGATCAGCACTGCATGCTATGGAACCACTGGCATCTATTTAAAGATGCAGCGCCAGTGGGAAGGGACGTTAAAGATGCTCACCAAGTCTACTGGGAAGGGACGTTAGTACCGTCGAATAGCACTAGTATGTAAAGCTATGCACCATCTCAATAGAATGAATGATAATACAGGGGAAACAGTCAAGAATTCAATAAGAGCTTCAAATAATATTAAAACATCAAGTTAAGGATCACATAAGTTTTCAAGTCAATCTCCATGTTATTAGGTTGGGTGATCTTTCGTACCGATATTCCATAATTCAATATACCACCGTATTCTTACACGGAGTCCAATCACGACCTGATCGGCTAGGTTGTCTCACTTGAGACGTCAACCATAACCACAATTTCATCATAATTTCCAGCACAGTACCACCATGTGTGCGGCATGGCGCCTGATCATGGCCCGATCGGCTAGGCCGTCTTACCCAAGACATTACAATTTTCAGCCAATCATCTCACATCATACTTCTTTCATATACTTTCGATTCATTGGCACTAGTGGCCAAAGGTTTAATGTCATTCTTGGCACTTGGCCATATTTCATAATTCAAGTTCCCTTTTCCACATTCAAACATCATTATCATTATTAACAATAATAAGGCTTTCCATTCAAGACATTAAATTCACATGCGAGCAATTTGGGAATCTTAGGCACATAGAGGCTTTCCATACAATTTGGCATAACTACTTTTATTTCGATCTTGACTTGAAGTCTTAACGTTTCTGACACATATTCCACATTTTGAACACATCCTCAAATGGCGAGATGACATGATGAAGCATTTAGAATAAATATTGAACATACATCCTTCAACACAAACACATTGGGAATAGCCAATTCAATAATGGTCAAGAACTTACATCGATTACATGAGCACCGTGGGATTTGATTCTAAGAAGAAGGGGGTTTAGCCAACATACCTCAATTGAGCTTTATTTAAAATTTAAACCGTTCTGGAATTCTTAGCACTTCGATCTATTTTAGAAATATAACAAGCTGGACCAAGATTAGGAAGATGGTCATGATTCTAGCTCATTTGGGCATATTATCAAACACTAGGTGTGCATCGATGTTTTAAGGTCCTTTTTGTGGAAGATTCCATCATTCCCCAACCCATTCTCTACCATTTTTAGCTCACAACCTTCTCGCATACTTCAAGAATACATGCATGAAAAACAACAACCCCCACACCCAATAATTGTCTCTCTAATTATCCCATTTATTTTGTAAATTTCGAAATTGAGAGCTAGGACATAAATTCTTACCTTTAGGATGAAGACTTCCTTTGTTAATCCTCAATGATGGAGCAAGAATTGATGGATAATAGGTTGAAATTTTCTCCCCTACTCTAAGAACTCTCTCTCTCACTCTAAAATATCATACATATGCTCAAAATGAGCTACGTCTTATGTTTTAACAAATAAGGGTCGGGTTTAAAAACCACAAAAATGAAGCCCTGGAACCAGATATGCGGTTGTATTTGCGACCGTAGAATTGTTATGTGATCCGCATATCGGATGCATAATTTGGGTGCCAAAATTGGAAAGGAACTGGCCGGGTCTGCGGTCACTATACGGCCTGCAGACCTGTTCTGCGGTAGCATAATGCACCACAGACTGGTTCTGCGGTCGCATAATGCACCGTAGAACCTCCCTCTGAAAAATCTCTTTGCAGGGTCATTTTACAAGGTAAAATCTATTTTTTTTAGACATAGGAGATAATTGTTTTAGGGAGAGAAGGATAAAACCTAGCATGCTAATCATCCATTCTTTCCCAAATCTTCAAGAATCAAGTAAGCCAATCACTAGATCTTCATCTAAGAGGTAACGTTCTACTCCCTAGCCCTAAATTTCGAATTTTGGACTAAATGTTGGTAATAAGAGGTATGATTCTTAGGTGTGGAGGATATTGAACTAAAAATGGTAAATGATTTGTTGTGGGGTGTAAGGATTCCACCATAGAAATCTTGTAGTGGAAATTGCATCTAATGCTTGATGAAATGCTTAAGTGAGCTAAAAGCATGAATCTCTCCCTAATTATGGTTCAATTTTGTTATATCTCTAGTTGATTGGAATTGCTAGAAGTGTTGAGACATTGTGGTAATCTAAGGGAAGCTCAAGCAATGTATGTTGGCTAAACATCTCCCATAGAATTGAATCCCATGATGTTCTTGTAAGTCTCGGGTTATTCATTATAAATTAACTATTCCGAATAAGATTTGTCATGAAAAGTATGTGTTCTGGATGCTCTTAGTATATGATGTTATCCTTCGAGAATGTGTTCAAAGCATGAGTTTGGTATAAAATGTTATGATTCCAAGTAGTGTTTCAAGTGGAGGCTATTATGCCAAATTGTGTAAGAAGTCTAAATGTGCTTAAGACTCTTAATTCCTCATAGGTGTACTAAAAGTCGTGATTAGAGATTATTTGTTGCTGATAATATATTAAGATACTTGAAAGTTAAAATAGTGAGTTGAGGATATAAAGTGTGGACACCGTGGCCAATAGCGCCAATGAAATGAAATGATGTGTGAAATATTATGAAATGAGCCTTGATTCAAATATTCAAAATTTACTCTGAAAATTGAATTATCCAAAAGCTTATGTACTCAAGTCATGTCCAGATGTGATTGTTCTAACTAATGTTATGCTTGGTAGGTATTTCCAATATGTTTTGTGTTCTTACATATTCATGAGTTGAAATTGTGTATTTTGTATTTTGGGGAAAGTTATTTCAAGAGTATTCTATATGATGATGTTTATGACGATAATACTTGAAAGTAAAGAAATGAAAGTGTGGAATATGATATACGGCCACAATTCCATGAATGAAGAACAATACGTATGGCCAAGGGAGCCAATGAAATAATGATGTTGTAAGTAGTTGAAAGTAATTGTCAAGTGATATATGGTGTGAAAGGTTATGAAATGAACGTATTTGTACTTATGTTTCCAATGTGTTAAAAGCTCCTACACCCTCATGAGGAGAGCTATGGTGCTCTAAAATATTTTAAATGTTATTGATGTCCTGTGATCACCCATGGCAAGTACAAGTAAGCGATAGAATGAACACAAAATGTGGCCGTTTGCCAAAATGAGAATTATGAGGTATTGTATGTCCCAATGGTTTCAATCATAGTATGTATGATTCTAAAATAATTAATGTAAATGACTTCGATGTTAATTCCCCAAGAATCATGAACTTAGTTAATGACCTTAAGATGACAAGGGAGTATATAATGAAGTGGAGGAGGGATATCCTATGCTAAGTGACGATAACTCTTACGGAAAATGTATTTGGGCCATGTGGCATTGAAATTGACTTATTGATTTACCATACATGTGCTAATGTGATGAGGTGTATTTCTCCATGATAAGCATGAATATGAACATGAAGTGTTCCAATGATCTGGGAACCTACTACCTTAAATGTAGCACTAGTCATGTCGCTTTGGGTTTATATATGGTCATATGCATAATTATGTCTTATGATCCTATGAACGGTCTATGAAACTCATAGGTGTATTGTGCATGTAAGTCCTATGAACGGTCTATGAAACGTATAGGTGCATTACGTATGTAAATCCTATGAACGGTCTATGAAACGCATAGGTGTATTGTGCATGTAAGTCCTATGAACGGTCTATGCAATGCATAAGTGTATTGTGCCTGTAAATCTTATGAACGGTCTATGAAACACATAGGTATATTGTGTATGTAAATCCAATGAACAATCTATGAAATGCATAGGTGTATTGTGTATGTAATTCCTATGAAGGGTCTATGAAACGCATAGGTGTATTATGTATGTAAATCCTATGAACGGTCTATGAANGTTATTGATGTCCTGTGATCACCCATGGCAAGTACAAGTAAGCGATAGAATGAACACAAAATGTGGCCGTTTGCCAAAATGAGAATTATGAGGTATTGTATGTCCCAATGGTTTCAATCATAGTATGTATGATTCTAAAATAATTAATGTAAATGACTTCGATGTTAATTCCCCAAGAATCATGAACTTAGTTAATGACCTTAAGATGACAAGGGAGTATATAATGAAGTGGAGGAGGGATATCCTATGCTAAGTGACGATAACTCTTACGGAAAATGTATTTGGGCCATGTGGCATTGAAATTGACTTATTGATTTACCATACATGTGCTAATGTGATGAGGTGTATTTCTCCATGATAATCATGAATATGAACATGAAGTGTTCCAATGATCTGGGAACCTACTACCTTAAATGTAGCACTAGTCATGTCGCTTTGGGTTTATATATGGTCATATGCATAATTATGTCTTATGATCCTATGAACGGTCTATGAAACTCATAGGTGTATTGTGCATGTAAGTCCTATGAACGGTCTATGAAACGTATAGGTGCATTACGTATGTAAATCCTATGAACGGTCTATGAAACGCATAGGTGTATTGTGCATGTAAGTCCTATGAACGGTCTATGCAATGCATAAGTGTATTGTGCCTGTAAATCTTATGAACGGTCTATGAAACACATAGGTATATTGTGTATGTAAATCCAATGAACAATCTATGAAATGCATAGGTGTATTGTGTATGTAATTCCTATGAAGGGTATATGAAACGCATAGGTGTATTATGTATGTAAATCCTATGAACGGTCTATGAAGCACATAGGTGTATTGTGTATATAAATCCTATGAACGGTCTATGAAACACATGTAATGGCCTATGAATCGCATAGGTGTATTGTGTAATTAAACATTGTGAGCGGTCTATGAAACACACAGGTGTATTGTGTAAGTAATCATTATGAACGGTCTATGAAATGCACATGTGTATTCTATAGGTGATATGGTGAACGGTCTATGAAACACACATGTGTACTGTGTAAGTAAACACTGTGAACGGTCTATGAAACGCACATGTGTATTGTGTAAGTAAATACTGTGAACGGTCTATGAAACGCACTGGTGTATTGTGTAAGTAAACACTATGAACGGTCTATGAAATACACAGATGTATTGTGTAAGTAAACACTTTGAACAGTCAATGAAACGCACAAGTATATTAACAGGAGATACTGTGGATGGGTTATGAAACGCACAGGTGTATTGTGTAGGTGATACTATGGACGGTTTGTGAAACGCATACATGTATTGTGTTGGTGTTACTGTGGACGGTCTATGAGACACATAGGTGTATAATATGATATGTGAACACTAAGGACGGTCTATGAAATGTATAGGTCTAAGATAAGAGAGGGATATGGACGGTCTATGAGATGCATTGTTAACGCAGACAATAGGTGCCACTTTCATTGGCCTTGTTTGTACATGTTGTTTCAATTACCTTATAATATGTATTCCACGCATAGTTCAAATGGCACAGTTAGTCCTAAAAGAAGTTTAAAATGATCTAAGCAAAACAAGACTTGAAATGTGAATCTATGGGATGTTTCGTAGTTTTTGATGTACTTCATATGCCTCTTATTTGAGCTATCATAATTTTATATATTGTTCTATTTTTCTTATATGCGAGTACTATTCCACATGTACTCACAACCCTTTTACCGGGGGCGCTGCATCTATTTATGGATGCAGGTATACTTCTATAGGATGATATGGATCTTTGACAGGTATCTTCTTCCCAGTAGATTATGGTGAGCCTGCTACCGTTCCAGCGAGTATTAGAGAATGTGGTTTTATGTACTTAGGTATCTATTGTCATAGAAGCTCCATCTACATTGTGGGTCATGTATTTATGTTCACCGATATTTATAAAGCTATGAACCCATCATTAGAGAAAAAGAAAAACATTTATGGGCTCAATATGAAAGTCAATATCTAATTATGTTTTGATAAATCATGCATGAGTTATGATGAGAGGTTGATGTAACGTAGGCTTGCTTGACTGGCTTCACTCAGTTGAGCGTCGGTCATGCTCCCCAAGTTCGGGGCATGACAAAAATTGTTTACGAGTCCTAAGATGTCATGGAGCTATGTCAGTAGAGTCCCTCGTATTGGTGTGTTGCTGGCCACATTTATAATAGGGAGGCTACAACGACATTTAGGAAATGTTTCTCTTTTTATATATAATATCGTGCGTTAAGGTTCTAAGTTAGTCTATTAGTTGATTTGTCAATATCAAGGAATATTTGCACATCATGCTACAAAAGGAGAAAGGCCTAAGGATTAAAGGAATGGCGCAAAAAACACGTAAAATATGTGAGGTACCCAATTCTCCTCGTAATGGAGGAAGGAAATGTTAAGGATACGACCAAGGTAAGCAAGTTCATAGAGTTGTCCTTGCGAGTTATGGTTTGTTGTTGTTTTCATGTATATGGTGCAATGTGGTGTTATCTATATGTTGTTAGGATTGATTTCTGAGATTCTCTGACAGGTGAATATGCCCAATTACAGGGGAAACTGTGTCAAAATTTCTAGAATATTTGGGGAGTTAGTCAAATATAAGACCAAGGAATGCGAATAAAGAGCTAAGTCATATTGGGGTGTTTTTTGGCGTGCCCTAACCCTCATTCGAGGACGAATGATCCTCATCAGGGGAGAATGCAAGGCCCCGATAAAGTTTGCTAAGAATTTAAGGTTTCATGCTGGCGAGCTAGGCTAATGTGTTTGAAAATTTTTCTAAGGGATTTAAGGTTTCACGGTATAGAAGTTTTGGGTTGTACAATGCATTGGAGAGTTAGAGGTAAAATATTACAGAAAATGGCCTTTATGCAGTCCGTTGTGCGACTACGGAATCACTCCGCAGACCGCATATCCGTCAAAGAGTGAAGCAGAAAGTTGGCAAATTTTGAAATCATTTTGTGGCCATTCAACTAGACATATAATAATTCTTCCATCGCAAAATGGCCACAGAATGATTCTGGTATCACATAATTGCATCGCGGAATCGACATGCCATTTTGTGGCCATTCCACTGGCCACATATTGAATCTGCTATCACGGAATTGATATGCCATTTTGTGGCCATTCCGCTGGCCACATATTGATTCTGCTACCACATAATTGCACCACAAAATTGATTTCGGGGGTCAATTTTTGAAATTTTCATATCTAACCCTATTTTGATAAAATGTCTTAGGGGGTGATTTAACAAGGTAAAGTCTGATTTTTTAGAGAGTGGAGAGAGCTATTTTAGAGAGAGAAGGAGAAGACCTAGCATGCTCATCATCCATTCTTGCCCAAATCTTCATGAATCAAGGAAGCCAATCACTAGATCTGCATTTAAGAGGTAACGTTCTACCCCTACCCCTATTTTCGGGATTTGGACAAAAAGTAGGTAATAAGAAGTATAATTCTTGGGTGTGGAGGTTGTTGTACTAAAAATGGTAAATGATTTGTTGTGAGGTGAAAGTATTCCACCATAGAAACCTTGTTGTGGAAATTGCACACCTACTGCTTGATGAAATGCTTAAGTGAGCTAAAACCATGGATCTCTCCCTAATTATGGTTCAGTTTTGTTATATCTCTAGTTGATTGGAATTGCTAGAAGTGTTGGGATGTTGTGGTAATCTAAGGGAAGCTCAAGTATGTTTAGAAATGTCACCAATGCCAGATACATGCTGATATGATACGAGTGCCACCCAATGAACTCAATGCAACGAGTGCATCCTAGCATTTCTCCACTTGGGGAATGGATGTCATTGGTCTAATCGAACCCTCTTCTTCAAATGGTCATAAGTTCATTCTAGTGGCCATAGATTATTTCACAAAATGGGTCGAAGCCACATCTTACAAAGCTGTAACTAAGAAGGTCATCGTAGATTTTGTTCGGGATCGCATTGTTTGTCGATTCGGAATGCTAGAGTCAATCATCACCGACAATGCCGTCAATCTCAACAGTGAACTAATGAAGGCCATGAGTGAAACTTTCAAGATCAAGCATATGAATTCCACAGCATACAGACCGCAAATGAATTGAGTTGTAGCAGCCACCAACAAGAACATCAAGAAGATAGTAAGGAAAATAGTAGATAATTACAAGCAATGGAACGAGAATTTGCCAATTTCTCTGCTGGGGTATCGTACCACGGTTCACACATCAAGTGGGGAAACTCCTTACCTACTGGTTTATGGAACTGAAGAAGTTATTCCCGCCAAAGTAGAAATCCCTTCTTTGAGAATCATACAAGAAGCCGAGCTCAGCGATGCAGAATGGGTACAGAGCCTCTATGAACAACTGGCTCTCATTAATGGAAAGAGAATGAATGCAGTATGTCATGGTCAACTCTACCAGAACAGAATGGCAAGAGCTTTCAACAAAAAGGTTAAAGCAAGGCAATTAACACCGGGGCAGTTCGTGCTAAAGTGGATCTTCCCACATCAGGATGAAGCCAAGGGGAAGTTCTCACCCAACTGGCAAGGTCCCTACATGGTTTATCGAGTATTTATAGGAGGAGCACTCATAGTTGCAAAATGGACGGATAGATTTGGCCAAAACCTATCAAATCAGATGCAGTCAAACGATATTATGTTTAGGATTGTTCGCACTTCTTCACTTGATGTAACTGAACTATGCTTGACATGATTCCTATTTAAGAGGGGATACATAGGCAGCCCTGTGGGTTTGGTCACATTTTAATAAAATCTTCATTTTCCCATGATCAGAAACTAGGAAAGATTGCAAGTTCAGCCAACTTCGTCATATGTGGAACAGCCAAAAGTATTGCATTTTAAACCGGGGCAGAATTTTGAGGGGAGCCCTCAAAGTTCTATGGCAAGGAGGTTGCAATGTCTCTGAAATGTGTCACAGTCATGGTCGAGGACGAAAGTTTGTTTAAGAGGGGGAGAAGGTAATGACCCGATCAGTCGTTTTGAGAATTAGCGTCCCGTTTGCCAGCTTAAGGTCTCGAGCAGTTTCGTATTATGTATTATGACTTGCGTGTGTGGTGCAGTTCGGATTTCAGATGATTCGGGATCAATTTGGAAGAAGGATTCTTCTTTTAGAAGCTTAAATGGTAAGAGTTTACCAGAGTTTAACTTTTGTATAGACGACTTCGAAATAGCATTTTGATGATTGTAATAACTTCGTATGGTGATTTTGGACTTAGGGGTGCGTTTGGATTTGGATTTCGAGGGCCGTAGGATAATTTGAAACATTTTGGCAAAAATTGGAATGATAAAGTTTTGGAAGGTTAAGAGGTTTGACCGAGAGTTGACTTTGTTGATATGGGACTTGAATTGCAATTCAAAGAGTTGGATTAGCTCCATTACGTCATTTGAGACTTGCATGCAAACTTTTGACGTCATTCCGGGTTGATTTGATATGTTTCGGCGCGAGTTGTAGAAGTTGAAAGTTCATAAGTTTATTAAGTTGGATTTGCGGTGGGATTCGTATTTTTAATATTGTTTGATGTGATTTGAGGCCTCGAGCGGGTTCGCATTATGTGTTGGGGCTTATTGGTATGTTCGCACGGGGTCTCGAGGGGTTTGGGTGAGTTTCAGATAGGTTTGGGTTGTGTTACGCTCGTTTTTTATGTTTCGAAGTCGTTTCTTCAAGAATAAATGCTACCACATTAAGACAATGACCTCCAATTGCTGGTTTTATTGAAGCATTAGATTGGTATCGTAATTACGGAGCCATAGAAAACTTTTTGTTGAATTTGGACATTGAATGAGCGAGTTATGCTCATTTTAGTGTCGGAGAAGAGAGCTGTTGGTGGTGCTTCGCAGATGCGAAGTTGGGTCCGCATCTACGACCCCGCAGGTGCAAACAATGGCCCACAAATGCAGAAATTACAGCTGGAAGACAGCAGGTGCGGAGTTTTGGGCGCAGAAGCGAAATTCCCTGTGTATTAAAAAAATCTGACTGCGATTATTTAGTATTGTGAGCATATCTTGAGTTCTAGAGCTCCGATTGAGGTGATCTTTGTGGACTTCTTCTCGTATTTTTATGGGGGTCAGTATAGAACTATAAGTTTTTTATTTTAATATGATTACATAAGTTCTTCTTTGAATTAATCCACGTTTTGATTGGATAGTTGGAGCTTTTATCAAAAACTTTTTCTGAAGAGAATAATTGGGTTTTGAATATCGATCCAGAGTCAGAATTGGATGAAATTAGTATGGTTGGACTCGTAATTGAATGGGTGCTCGGATTTTATGAATTTTGTCGGGTTCCGAGGTGTGGGCTCGGGGTTGATTTTTGGGTTGACTTTTTAGTTTTTTTAAAGATTGAAGCTTTATTATCCGGAATCATTTCCTACGAGTTTTGCTTTATGATTTGAAGTTATTATGGCTAGATTTGAGCCGTCTGGAGGTTGTTCCACTCAAGAAGGACATCTTAGAGTAACGGTCTAGCTTCTTTGAGATAAGTATCTTGCCTAACTTTGTTTGGAGGAAACTACCTCTTAGGATTTGAGTCATTTGTGCTAATTGTGTCATGTGAAGGCCGTGTACGCGAGGTGACGAGTACGTACTCGGGCTTATATGCGGAAATTTGACCATTTGGTACTCTTAGGTTCTTATGTTCATTAGATGTGAAGTTGTTTTACCATGTTAAATCCCCCATTTACTAAATTTATCCTTACGCGTCTTATTTGGAATTAATTGATTCATGTTTTACCCTTGTTGCCAATTAAACGCTTATGAGCCTTAATTGAAGATATTGC
>AWOL01S0002824.1:38326-52601 GCA_000715115.1 Nicotiana otophora
CGTAATTGCTTATCCTTAATTGAAGTCATTATTATCTTTTCCGTAATTGCTTATCCTTAATTGAATTTATTAGTATCTTTTCCGTAATTGCTCAACCTTAATTGAGGTGCTGGTATTCCTTTCATTGTTAACTTATCCTTATTTAGTATCATTGACTTATGCTATCTCTCTTACCGTCGAGTTGTAGTTATGTGGAAATCATTGTTGCACGCTATCTCTCCCCTTGTTGAGCTATTTTTGTTGAAACCATTATTCTCTGTTGTCTCTTTCATTGTGAGCTCGTTCGTCCGTTTCTTTGTGTTCTGAAGTTCTTGAGTCGATATACTTGCTGTATTCCCGTGTTATTGTTGTTGTTGTTGTTGTATCGAGTATTGTTGAGCCGAGGTCTATGCGTGGTTGCGGTATTGAAACCGTTTTGAGGAAATGTTGTGGCATATGTGCACCTGTTGTGAAGTTATTTTATTGTGTTGTTATATTTTGGCACACGTTTTATTGTTGAGAAGATTGCCGGTGTGTTTGTGCATGAGTTATCCGTGTTATTGTTACTATTGATGCTGGCTATTGGTGTTGGACCCGTCCCTTATTCTAGCTCGTCACTACTTTTAATGTAATGTTAGGTTTGTTTCTTATTGAGTATAATGGGTCAGTTGTACTCATACTACACTTCTACACCTTGCGTGCAGATGTTGGTTGTTGATGTTGCTGTGATCGACGTGAGCTGGAATTGAAGACTTAGCTGCATTCCTGTTGCAGCTATCTCTTGTTCATGGTACCCTTAGATTCATAAACATTTGGTTTACATTTCGAATAGATGATGTATTTATTTCACACCATCTTTGTAAATTCTAATCTTAGAAGCTCGTGATTTTTACTACCAGTCCATGGGGAACATATCAGTTTCAGATGTTTACTTTTATTTAATTGTCTTATTAATGTCATTGGAATTGGTTAGTTGTTAATTAGCTTACCTAGCGGGTTGGGTTAGGTGCCATCACTACTAGTTGGATTTTAGGTCGTGATAGTCTAATACTTGTACACTATTCAAAGAATGTTTCCTATACCTGTTTCGATGTCTACTACTATGCACACTTAGACAACATAACACATGATTCGCTAAACTAGAACATGTCTATAGGGCTTCAAATAATTAATCAATCAGTAGCTTCTAGTTCTTTTATTTTAGTGCTTACCCAAATATCATGACTGTAGGATCTTAATCAATTAATTGACTACTTTTGCTGCTTCGTTGTACTGCCACACTTAGATGACATACCTATGGGGATGAAGTGTTATAAAATCATATTCGATTGTCAGTCATTAGAAATCCTGCCTATAGGATACTGTCACCCGCCTAAGAAGCATGTTTATAAAATCAGCGCAGTTAATGTTGAGCTTTGTTGCTCCCAAATGCACATGCAAGTATACGTAGTCGTACAAGTAATAAAATGATAAGTCGAGTGTCGAACCCATAGAGACTTGTATCAACTACCCATTAAATTTCCCAAGATTGTTATTCAGTCAAGCCAAATTTGAGTTCAAGAATGTGATTATACTAAACTATAATTCTAAGTAGTAAATAATTTATCAAGCCGTAAAATTATTGTTATGTATTCAATAGAGATAATTATTCCAGGGTTGTGATCGATTCACAAATCATACTGTGTTCTAGTTAACTCTCCCTTTCGTACAATTCACTCATGGTTGCTAATTAATCGATAATTGCTCTCATAGCCTTCTCCCGAAGTACTACTCGCCTATTCAAAATAGACTAACACCTATATTCCTATGGAATCAATCTATTAAGAATGGATTAAGAATTTGATATTCAATTAAGCATGGTGACTAGGTATATTCCTATCCTAACAACAAATCCGCCCCCACTCAGAGTTAAGATCATGCTCTCCTCAATGCTTCTTTAATCTAAACATGGCTTTCCCAAGCATAACATAGATAGCAAATAGAACCTAACTGCTGGCCAAACAATTAGAAAATTAATCACAGGATTAAAGAAACAACCATATATTAGTGAATTGTAATCAAAGTTAAGTCAACGTTAAACAACAATATTCATGGCTAAATCACAACCACAGAACTATGGGTTTTAGCCATTCATGATAATAGCAAACAATTTCATAAGTGTTGGATAATTGAAAATACTAAGATAAGATGAAGAAACCTGAGATATCTTCGCTCCCGAATGTTTCTCGTGTGTATTTTCCCTTCAAAGTGGCGTTTGTCTCTAAAAATAAGCTTAGTCTTGCTTTAATACGTGTGGGGTAGGTTTAGGGCCGAAATAACCTTGTCCCGGGCAAAGCTGGATAGAAATCCCGTCACCAGCGTCCAGCCCCGCGCTAGGCGCCGTACCTGGCACTAGTAAATTTCACGTTCTGTCTGGGGCGCCACAGGTAGTGTGGGGTGCTGCCTGTGGCGCTAGAAATGCCATTTTTCCCTTTTTTGTCTGTTTTGGCTCTAATATCGCACCTTTCGCCTCCAACTGCTCCCGAATGATTCCTACACATAAAACACCTCGAATTAATATAAATCAACACATTTTACATCCTTAATCCACGAAACAAGAGTAAAACATTAGGCGATATACATTAAAATATATATACTTTAAGCTAAACATCAACACCCCACACTTAGATTCTTGCTCGTCCTCGAGCAATGGGACTATCAAATATATCCCCAACTACGTACAAATCTCAACTATAAAGGAGCACTTTAACTTTTAACCATGCACTCTACCCTTGACTATAATCAATACTGGTAATCAAGACTGAACATACAAAATATCACATCTTCCCGTTTTAATCATGCCCAAGTATAACATTTCAATTCAATTAATTCCAACAACCTATTTGTAACCACCCAACCTCAAAAATCGACTTGTTACCACTAAGCGCCCTCAACTCGCGCACTCGCCCAACAAGAAAGTTTACAACATTACCAATCATTCATGAGATCATGTGCCCTCACCGACAACAAAAGAGTGAATATAGACTAGTCCACACATTCAAATATGCTTTTGAATATAAATTAAGGACATCACACAATTGAACAAAATTCGCTCACTCTCACAAAGAATTCTTATGCATCCCGTAGTAGTACCATAAGCTTTCCCATAGTGTACATCTCTACTAATCTAAGCTAGCCAAATCTAGGATCAATTAGGAATTTAAGGTTGTAATGTAGTCGAAGGGACAAGAATGATACATTTAGAAATATTGACTAACCCTCCTAAACACTTTAATACACTACACTCACAATTCGAGCCCATATTCTTCTCAACCAATTTACTTGCCACAACCCATACACAACATTGCCCTTACTTTCATTAAGCACTTCTATACTCCCACTAGCATAAACTAATAAGATTTGGAGGTGTATATTTTTCTACATACTTTGACTATCATTTTGTTTTACTCTTTTCTTGCAATTTTTCTTTTTCTTTCTCTTTTTTTCCCTTCACACACTCCATACATTAAAGTTCATAGGCTAGTTTCTTTTTATGTCAACTTTAGTGCACCAAAGAGCCCTTCCATGGTTCCACTCGAAAGATACTTCCCAAATCTCTCACTTTACTTCTTTTAGCGACTAAGTGCCTTTGGAGGTAAAGGTTCAACAATCTTAAATTAAGAACAAAATAGGGGTACGACTTGTAATGTGGGTGCCAAAAGAAAGGTCTATAGGCTCAAGGAGGCTAGCAACAGAATATTTTATTTTTTTTATGTGACAAGCACATCTATGATCAAGCAAGAAACACCTACGTCATCTCCAAGAATAGCACAACTTAACAATTTTGCTTTGATTAACACACATGCAAGTTCTAGACTACACAGGATAGCACAGAAGATCACAACTACTCACACACACATCGCACATGACTTAATCAAGACGATTCGGTTCAACTCTCAAGTCATGCAAGCACATATAATTGAGCAAATTTAGGCAATAATGCACTATGTGGCATACAAGTCAAACAATTGAGAAAAAGAGTCACAAAATAGGCTATTTACTTTACTTAGGCATCACAATTAAAACCAAATATATGAGAATATAGAATGTATGCCATAGCCTAATGTGTCAGCACCAACATGTCACTAAGTATCTCAGAGAAACTTAGTTTCTTCCTAACCTACTCTAAAAAAATTAAGTACTCGGTTCGAGGTACATCCTTGGAAATGTTCGAGCTTTTTCTAAAAAAACAATTTTAAAACAAACTAGGCTAAAACTAGATTGAGTAAAACTAGTAAAAGAAACAAAGTGATGCCATTTATACAAGTACATCACAAGCAGTATTCCTCCTACCCCACACTTATATTACAAAGTCCCCGATGCATATAAAATTGTTAAACATGATGGACTGATTCCTTTGATGTCAGCAATTGTCCAACCTATAGCCTTTTTATGCTCGCAAAGTACTCTAAGCAATTTTTCTTCTTGTACATTAGTCAGGCTGGACGAGATAATTACTGGCAATGTTTTTGAGTTCCCCAAATAAGAATAGCGCAGATGTGCTGGAAGAGGATTTAATTCTAGCTTTGGAGCTTCCTCAATAGATTGCTTAGGAAAGGTCAGAGTAACAGGCCTACCCAACTCCTCAAACTTCCTAAAACCATGGACATAATTGCATGAAGTGTCAAGTACTGCTCAATTTCACCCATCATCTTATCTTCAATGTTTTCTTAATTCCCAATCAAAGCTCGTTCAAGAGGATCTATGGGGCTCATATAAGGCACTAATAACATAGCATTTCTTTCCACTACAGAAATCATGGATAGCTCTTCATAGTGGGCTGGCAATCTGACATATTAGAATTCAAGGCAGCTGTAGAAGCCTTAAAAACAACTATGGGGCTGAGGCCCTGCAAAAATGGCGCACTTTGGCCTCCATAATGGGAAACATGCAAATGGCGTACTTGGACAAGTGCGTGAACCACATATGGTTCTCCCACACATCTATGCTACCCTACTTCAGGCTCTCAAACTCCGCGACACGGGCCGCCTTAGTGTCGGCAAGGAAGAAATGGTCAATGAAGGCGTCGACAAACTCACTCCACCTCGCCGAAGAACTCCCCTGCTCACGGGAGTCCTCCCACAACTCAAACCAAGATGAGGCCACCACTTTCAAAAGGAAGGAGTCCAACTCCGCTCCCTTTGTCTTAGTAGCACGCATAACACGGAGGGTATTGTGCATCTCATCAGTAAAGTCCTGTCGGTCCTCCTGAATATCATTACCTGTGACCACTGGATGATCCAACTGAAGAAACATGTTTACCCTGAAACTAGTGAAATCCCCTGGCTGACTTGAAAATGTAGTTGCAACATTTGATCTCTTGGCCTGGGAAGCCACTATCTGAGTCAACATTTGTGTGGCTCCCCTAGGATCCCCATCGGAGACACTGGCACTTGAAGTTGGGGCTGGAGGGAATATCCTCACCCTTCGCGTGCTCACCCGCATCATCAGGTATAGAATCAACTGCCACTCCTAGGGTGGCATTGACACCTTTGTCGGTTCTTGCTTTCTTCCTAGGCGCCATATAAGGAAAATTAGAGCAATGCATGAGGTAATGGATAGCTCCTCATGATGAAGGCAATATGATTTGCTATGCCCATAATGCTCATAACGTAATTCAAAGGGGATGTATGATTTATTCAGACAGACCAATTTATCATTCTAGTTAAAACCCAACAATTTCAGATAACCGCGTGGAGTGCGATTTTCTGGCACCAATAGTCCTGGACTATCCCATGATAACTTGGCGAAACCCCCTATTTATTCCAGGAGAGGAGTCATTTCTATATTGCTAAATCGGGAAACAACTCTCTTCTCAACCCAGAACATAGCAGCAGCTTCGACCAGTTCTTTGTTTGGTTGAATGTTCAGCAAAGATGGCAGGTTACCCAATACCCTCCTCACATGATTGTTGTCACATGGTGCAAGGTTATTCCACCAGGCGTCATTTATTGCAAACAAATAAAAGTTTGCCCTTTCCCCTCCAGATTCGACTATTTATGCAATAATGATCAGCATGTTGACATGTTTTCTCCAAGTAATGCACATAATATGATTGTGTCCTTTGGGATAATGGAAATCTCATTTGATTTTAGACAAGGTTCATCTAAGAGGGTTGATGCGTCAATGACATCTCAATCCGTGCTAGGTTTAGCATGATGTATGTACATTTAAATCAGAGATTGGTTTCTAGAAAGGTCTAGACTGGTACTCTCAGGTGAACAACTCGAGAGGGAAAGGCACGGGATCTTCAACTGCACCGCTGATCGACTAGTCTAGTGCAAATAATCCTTTCTCATTTAAAAGGATGTTTTTTAGGAAAACGCGGACACTCATCAACCACTGCTATGTTTATAATAAGCACGAGTGGAGTATGATGTGGGAGCATGCTTTATGCAAAAATAGTAACACGTTGCTAAATATTTACATGATGAAAGTGCGTAAAAACAGTGAACAATATAAATGGGAGAAAAAAGAAAAAGGGGACGACGGAAGAGAAAAGTATGTTTAACTTATGAAAACATACGAGAACGTAATTAAATGAAAAAAATAGGGCGATAGGGACATGAGAGACATGATGTAGCAGTCTTAACCAAGATGAAAGCAATGGAGGGAATGATGTTCATGTCATAGAAAATAAATGGAAATAAGGGGAGGGCATATGTCATAGCAATTTAAACAAATAAGGGAAATGATGTACATGTCATCAAATAATGCACATAAGTCAACTTCATTATGGTACTAGCCTAAGTGTAAATCCCTAGTGGAGTCTCGAAAGCAGGTTTCGACATGTGACAACGCTTTTAAATGGAGGTATTAAAAGAGAAGAGTCGCCACCAAATGATTTTGGGGTGCGTTAGGGCACCTATTTGCAAATAACTATGTTTAACTAGTCTACGTCACCAAAAATGGTGTAAGGGATCAAATTACCTCAAAGAGAAGGTGTTAGGCACTCTTCGAGGTCCACATATGTGGATCCCAGTACAAGTTTAAACTATGTGGGATTTTCGAATTACAATAGTCCTAAGTGATCATATAAGTGACGGGAAAACAAGGAATTAAAAGGTTCTATTATGAACACATGCAACGAAAATCGAGCAATAATTAGACTATATAGATAATCAGTACAAGTCTTTAGAGGTTACGAGATACAACTTAATTATTCTACATTTGACAACTATGTGTGAACAATAAACATATAAAGAAGGGGGTCCCAAGTGTTTTAGCCTAAAGGATTACCTAGAGCAACATAAGTAATACGTCGCAACTCCATTGAGGTAGGGGTTGCTCATATTATTCAGCGGGCACAAACTATCATCTCCTGCTACCCGATTACTAAGTTAAAGTTGTTTACTTGGAGGGGTTTTAATTCAATTCTAGGTCGTGTCCTATGCATGCACTACCCGTCCCACGCCTATGGTCCAGGAGTCTTTGGACCTACTATTTAAGCGGTTATAGACTCTACTTAGGATGCTAAAAACTGATACAACTGGCGTACATTCAAAACATATTGGACATCACATAAAGAATATGAAGGGCTCAAGTTAGCCTACACACATAAACAACAAATGCACATGGGCAGATTAGGCAGTAGACAATTTCATGATTAAGAAGCATTATAGCCGTTAAGTCGTATAAGAATGGTTTCTAGGTGATTCTGATTTCCAGCATTGTACTTGTAGCATTAGAGTTTTAGGCTAACAGATTTGTAGATTAAAAATATTACTTACATATAGGCACGACATCTATATTGTTCGTGCAGCGAGGCAATAAGACTGTTCGAAAGCCTAGGATTAACGGCGTTGATTTATAAGCATGCTTTCTATGACGAGTAACAATATCGTATAGGCCGAATTTGTTAAGGTTGAAAATTAAAATTGATTTTATGATGCTTTATCCCTATAGGCATGTCATCTAAGTGTATCAATACAATGAAGAAATAAAGTAATTGCTTAGTTGATTAAGGTCATAGAGTCGCAATATCTAGATGAGCAGTGTGTGATTGATTGATTAATTAGTGGAAGCCCTATAAACATTATACCTATATGAGAGTTAGTAAAACCACATATTGTTGTATCCTATAGGCATGATATCTAACACATAGCATTAGAGCAAATTGAGCAGATAACCAGTAATATTTTAATCCTACATGCATACTATCTAATACCGAATAGAAGTGGAGCATGTGGTCAAGTGAAGCACTTAGATTCTTATGGGCATGTTTTCTAACAGTGTACAGGAATAGGACATGTTGAGCAAGATATCAAATAAAGCACTTAGACCCTATAGGCATGTTTTCTACCCTTTTATGCAAGAATAGAGTACACTCATTACCCAAGTTTCACTAACTCCCCAATTGTATGTTTACAAATCATTACAGGCCCAAATTAAAGAATACATGGTCAAATATTACAACTAAAACGAATACAGGCCCAATAAACGGAGTGGGCCCAAGGGAGAATAACCCAGCAACGTCGAGGCGTTCAATAAGTTCATTTTCGAACAAATAGCAAACCCAGATCTAGGTACACCCTAAAACATCAGTGTGTATCAGTTGCATGACTCAAACTTAGACACTGACCCATACCAGGCTTGAAGGGGGGACTAACTTACCCAACAATGCAAAACTTAACCACAGGAGTAACAAACTATATATGGGATTAATTAAATAACTTTTGAAGTCTACATACTGAATTCTCAAAGCCATAACTAACCTCAGTTCTCTCTAAAGCATATTGACAAGTTCATAGGGCATACAGAAATCAGGTTCATGCTTGTATTTTTTAGAAGATAAGGTGACAGGATTAACCATCATAGGATAACAATCTAGTTCAAGTAAAGTTTCAAAGCAAAGCATAGTCTAGAATTAGTATAAAGAACTTCAGACGTGAGAGTTTAGTAGAATCATAGACAGGAAACCAATAGAGTACAGTCCTCACATGAAAATGTCTAGCATGAGAACCTAATAAAAATTGGATAACCAAACAGGTTGGTGGACATGGTCTACAAACAAACATTAACTGAGCATGAAGAAACTCGAACATGCAAAATACCTATCATAATATAAAAGCTTAAACAACACCAGAACTCATAGTAGGCAAAGATAAATCAAGAACTGGATTATCAGACCACACATAAGGAGAAAAGGCTTGATATTGCATTCTTTAGCATGTAAGCCATAGGTGGGAAGCATTAAACTAAGCATGGAACACACATTAAAGTTACAATTAGCAGGGTAACACATTTTGGCTAACATAGTTGAGAACTGACTTTAGTAGAGTATTAAGTTTCACAGGAATTATCCAACAAGAACTATAGCACATTAATTAGTCTATCACAAGAATGCAGAATAAAGTAGGGATATCATCTCAGAACGAGCAACATGTATAAACATTTAGACACTTAAAAACACACCAGGCTAGACATGCTCGAGGTTGTGAGAATCATTCATGCTGAGCACATACCATATGCATACATCGAAGGTAGAAATTAGGCAAGTTCAAAGCTATGAAATAGTAGGGTAATATAGTAGCATATTGGTTCACAAAGGTTTAAGTGGCACAAATGTACAGATCATGAATATAAACTAAAGAAAATGAAATTTCTAGGACCAAAAACACATACCAGTTGTAGATGAACAAACAAACAAGTAAAAACAAGCAGTCCCAGTAATATTCCAATCATCAATAGCAAAGAACAACAGAACCCCAAAATTCCAGTGCATCAGAGTTCCCAAGCATTTCAAGTGAACCCCAAGTAGTGCTCGCATCGAGAAACGGCAAAAATTGAATTTCGATGGCCTTGGCTTTCAGCCGGCCAAGCTCTCAAAATAAAGAACAGTAGGAGTGAGAGTGAGAGAGCAATGGCAGTAGTTTTATGTGGTAGTCATTGCAGTCGTAGTTAGGACTTAAAGGGCAAGCGAGTTTATACAGTAGTTAGATCAAACGAGTAAACAAGGAAGGAAAATTAAGCAAACATAAATAAGGAAAGAAGAAAAAGACACATACAATCAGTAAAGTAACCGGAAAGGAAAGAAATCAAACTCCAAACCCTAATTAGGGTTCGGTTCTTAAGATTGGCCAACTGGTATAACAAATCAGGCCTTTCTTCATGTATATGGACGAAATATTGTCCAACTCTCCAAGATTGAAGTCGATTGAAGTCTGAACTGGAGATGGTACTTGCCAAAATTGGGCAAGTACTTTGTAATACCATAAATGTATGACCAGTAGTGGAGAAACATAGATGTGGTAAGCAAATAATGATGGAATCCCATTGGGTCATTGATCAGTTAAGCATTTAAGATCAACAACCAGGATTAGAAGAGAAGCGGGGCGGGTCGTAGAACGGGTCTCGACCGGGTTATAATTAAAGGGGTCGTTTGGTTTTGGGCTAGGGGGATTGGACCAAGGTTTTTTGAGGTATGGGTTGGTATTTGGGTCCAAATATTGGCTTAGGATAGGTCTATGAAATTAAATATGCAAACATTGTTTAAAATAATTTATAAAAATGATTAATAAATAGTAAA
The DNA here is from genome assembly GCA_000715115.1 of Nicotiana otophora. NCBI lineage: Eukaryota > Viridiplantae > Streptophyta > Magnoliopsida > Solanales > Solanaceae > Nicotiana > Nicotiana otophora. Next base: position 48,873 of record AWOL01S0002824.1, read on the forward strand.
AATATTATTTATGCAGTAAAATGCTGGAAATAATAGCTTAACATTTTGAATTTATAAAACATATATGTGGGTGTAAATAATAAATTTGGATGATTAAATCATCACAAAATAATTTGGAAGGGTAATTAGTAAATATTTGAACAGTAGTGCAAGAACATAAATTTTAAAGCGTTAAACAATTATTAACAATTGTAGAAAATACTTATATGGCTCCTGTCAATTAGTGATGATGCAAAAAATAATATTTATAAACGATGAGGGCAAAATTGGGTATCAAAAAGAATTTCCGACCATAAGATACCAACTAGAAACAATGTAGACTTCTGAAAGACATGCTACCAGCAAAATCTCATAGGAACAGGGATAATCATCATTGAGAGGACTTAGAACTACTAAACGTTACAGTACAAGAGTCAATTAGAAAGTAGGAGAGACTCAAACTAATTCATGCCAAAAAAGAAGGTTGCCTTACATACCTTGTTGGAGATCTAATTACACACTATGATGGTTAGATGATAATCGATACGACTATGACTTCAAGATGATAATCGATACGACTATGACTTCAAGATCTTCGAGTTAAATCTTGCTAAATCCAGATTCACCTTCTACTTTGCCTTAATTTGCTAGAAATTTCTAAAGAGGCCTTGAAAGTATTTTGAGAGGACTTGTTCTGATGATAATTCTGGAATGAAAGAGAAAGAGCCTCACTTCCCTTTTAATATTGTTGCCAAGCATAGGAATTTATGCCACTTCCGCAAGCAAAAGGTGTGACTGCTTTCTTGCTTCGAACGTGTCTCCAGCTGATTGGCCGCGCTAGGATCCGAACTTACCGTACTTTATTTAAGTGTGGGGTGTAACATCATCCCACATTCGGAACATTCATACTCGAATGTTGAATCGTGGCCCATGATGATAGTTGCATTGTTGCCTTGCATAATGGGGAATAGATGGGGGTACCTAGATTTCATGCCCTGTTCAGCTTCCCACATCATCTCCTACTTACTTTTGTTCCTCCAAAGTACCTTAACTGAAGCCAATTCTTTGGTTCGCAGCTACCGGACTTGTCGATCTAAGATGGCTACCGGAATTTCATCGTAAGATAGGCCTTCTATAACTTGGATATCTCTAATATGGGCGACACGGGATAGATCACTCAAGCACTTTCGGAGTATAGACATGTGAAATATCGGATGCACTGCTTCCAATTCCGAGGGCAACTCAAGCTCATAAGCCACATGACCGATAGTACTAATGAAGTGATAGTATGAACGTGAAATGTGGTCGTTTGCCTGAACAAAATTTATGAGGTGTTGTATGTCCCAATAGTTTCAACTATATTTGTATGCTTCTAAAATAATGTATGTAAATGACTTTGATGTCAAGTCATCAAGAATCACGAACTTAGCTAATGACCTCAAGATGTGAAGTGAGTGAATGACGAGATGAAAGGGAGATGTCATATGCTAATTGATGATGAACCTTAAGAAAATCAATTGGGATCATGTGCCATTGAAATTGACTTATTTTTTCACTATGCATGTGCTAATGTAATGAGCTATGTTTTTCCATGATGAGCTTGAACATGAAGTATTCCAATAATCCGGGAACTTACGACCTTAATATAATGTTAATCATGTCGCTTTGAGTTTATAAATGGTTATGTGTATAATGATGTGTTATGAACACTATGGACAGGCTATGAAACACATATGTGTATAATACGTGAACCTTATGGACGGGCTATGAAACACATAGGTGTATAATATAATATGATTGAACAATGTGAACGGTATATGAAATGCACATGTGTATTGTATGGTATATGTGAATCCTGTGAGCAGTCTATGAAATGCACAGGTGTATTGTGTAAGTAAACACTGTGAACAGTCTATGAAACGCACATGTGTATTGTGTAAGTAAACACTGTGAACATTCTATGAAATGCACAGGTGTATTGTATGGTATATGTGAATCATGCGAACGGTCTATAAATGAACATGTGTATTGTGTAAGTAAATCCTATGAATGGTCTATGAAACACATAGGTGTATTGTGTATGAAATTCTATGAACGGTCTATGAAACACATAGGTGTAAGGTGTGTGGAATCCTATGAACGGTCTATGTATAATATGCTATGTGAACACTAAGGACGGTCTATGAAATGCATAAGGGTAATATAAGAGAGGGATATGGACGGTCTAGTAAGACGCATTGTTAACGCATACATTATGTTCCATTTTCATTGGCCTTGTTTGTACATGTTGTTCCAATTAGCTTATATTATGTATTCCACGCATAATTTATATGGCTCAGTTAATCCTAAAAGAAGTTTAAAATGATGTAAGCACAACGAGACTTGAAAATGTGAATGTATGTGATGTTTCATAGTTTTTGATGTACTTTATATGCGTCTTATTGAATTACCATGATTTCATATGTTGTTCCATTTTCCGGGGGCGCTGCATCTTTTAATGGATGCATGTATACTTCTACAAGATGATATGGATCTTTGATAGGAATCTTCTGCGCAACAGATTATGGTGAGACTGCTACAATTCCAGTGGGAATTCGAGTCTAGTTGGTTTTATGTACTTAGGTATCTATTGTCATAGAAGCTCCATGTACATTGTTGGTCATGTACTTAAGTTTTGAGTTTCTTCATGTATTTATGTTCACAGTATTTACAGCTATTTACAATGCTGTGTAACCATCATGAGAAAAACATTTACAGGCCATTGAGCTAAATGTATTCAATATGAAAGTCAAGAACTAATTATGTTTTAATAAATCATGCATGAGTTATGATGGGAGGTTGATGTAACGTAGGCTTCCTCGACTGGGTTCACGCTGTTGAGCGCCGGCCGCGCTACCCGAGTTCGGGGTGTGACAAACTTGGTATTAGAGCATGGTTTAGGAGTCCTAAGGTGTCATGGAGCTGTGCCAGTAGATTCCCTCTTATCGGTGTATTGCTGGCCATACTTATAATAGGGAGGCTACAACAACATTTTGGAAATCTTTCTCTTCTTCTATCCTCGATCGTGCATTAAGGATATGAGTTATTCTCTGAGTTCCCTTGTTAATATCAAGGAATGTTTGCACATCGTGTTACGAAATGATAAAGGCCTAAGGATTAAAGGAATAACTCACATGACAGGCACAATGTGTGAGGTGTCCAATTGTCCTCGTAATGGAAGATGGAAAAGTCAAGGATACGACCAAGGTAAGCAAGGTCATACAGTTAGCCTCGATAGTCATGGTTGTTGATTTCATGTATATGGTGCAATGTGGTGTTATCTATATGTTGTTTAGGATTGATTTCTAGGATTCTCTGACTGGTGGATAGGCCTAGTTACAGGGGTGACTCTGTCAAATTTTCTGAAATATTTTGGAGTTAGTCAAATTTGGGGGCTTGAAATGTTTCAAAGAAGAGTAGAGTTATGTTAGGTGTTCGGGCGGACTCTACTCCTCATTCGAGGATGAATGATCCTAAGCGAGGGAGAATGTAAAGCCCCGTTAAAAATTTCCTAATGATTAAAATTTTAAAGTGATCCAACGGTATTCAGGAATAACGTATTCGAGTATTAAAGGAGACCCATGGGATAGAACCACATTATTTTGAAATGAAAATATATGTTTAAGGTGTGTTGGAACATACTAAGGAGTTTTGTGAATGGCAAGAACATGTGTGGAACAAGTTTGATAGATTAAGTGGAAAGGATGTCTT
>AWOL01S0002825.1:0-12869 GCA_000715115.1 Nicotiana otophora
AACCATGAACACGTGTTTCATGTGTTCCATATTGATACTTTCCCGTTTTCCTTCCAAGGTCACCATGTATATGTTCCTCAATCCTCATATTGACAACCTATTTTTTGTGTAATTACTTGTATATATGTTTATTGACTCGATTAATCTAGAATCAGATATCGTGAGATTCATTTAAGGAGAAATACTTCTTCCTACCATAGGTTTCTGCTTATCAACGGCATATTCAAAAACAAAAGTCAAATTTGAAGTTTTCNAAATGATGTAAGCACAACGAGACTTGAAAATGTGAATGTATGTGATGTTTCATAGTTTTTGATGTACTTTATATGCGTCTTATTGAATTACCATGATTTCATATGTTGTTCCATTTTCCGGGGGCGCTGCATCTTTTAATGGATGCATGTATACTTCTACAAGATGATATGGATCTTTGATAGGAATCTTCTGCGCAACAGATTATGGTGAGACTGCTACAATTCCAGTGGGAATTCGAGTCTAGTTGGTTTTATGTACTTAGGTATCTATTGTCATAGAAGCTCCATGTACATTGTTGGTCATGTACTTAAGTTTTGAGTTTCTTCATGTATTTATGTTCACAGTATTTACAGCTATTTACAATGCTGTGTAACCATCATGAGAAAAACATTTACAGGCCATTGAGCTAAATGTATTCAATATGAAAGTCAAGAACTAATTATGTTTTAATAAATCATGCATGAGTTATGATGGGAGGTTGATGTAACGTAGGCTTCCTCGACTGGGTTCACGCTGTTGAGCGCCGGCCGCGCTACCCGAGTTCGGGGTGTGACAAACTTGGTATTAGAGCATGGTTTAGGAGTCCTAAGGTGTCATGGAGCTGTGCCAGTAGATTCCCTCTTATCGGTGTATTGCTGGCCATACTTATAATAGGGAGGCTACAACAACATTTTGGAAATCTTTCTCTTCTTCTATCCTCGATCGTGCATTAAGGATATGAGTTATTCTCTGAGTTCCCTTGTTAATATCAAGGAATGTTTGCACATCGTGTTACGAAATGATAAAGGCCTAAGGATTAAAGGAATAACTCACATGACAGGCACAATGTGTGAGGTGTCCAATTGTCCTCGTAATGGAAGATGGAAAAGTCAAGGATACGACCAAGGTAAGCAAGGTCATACAGTTAGCCTCGATAGTCATGGTTGTTGATTTCATGTATATGGTGCAATGTGGTGTTATCTATATGTTGTTTAGGATTGATTTCTAGGATTCTCTGACTGGTGGATAGGCCTAGTTACAGGGGTGACTCTGTCAAATTTTCTGAAATATTTTGGAGTTAGTCAAATTTGGGGGCTTGAAATGTTTCAAAGAAGAGTAGAGTTATGTTAGGTGTTCGGGCGGACTCTACTCCTCATTCGAGGATGAATGATCCTAAGCGAGGGAGAATGTAAAGCCCCGTTAAAAATTTCCTAATGATTAAAATTTTAAAGTGATCCAACGGTATTCAGGAATAACGTATTCGAGTATTAAAGGAGACCCATGGGATAGAACCACATTATTTTGAAATGAAAATATATGTTTAAGGTGTGTTGGAACATACTAAGGAGTTTTGTGAATGGCAAGAACATGTGTGGAACAAGTTTGATAGATTAAGTGGAAAGGATGTCTTAATTTGCACAACATCATACTTCAAACAGATGCTGGTACCAAACTATAAAGACTTAGAAGGTGATCTACCTATCAAATTAAAGCGTCAGTCTAGTTTCCAACGCATCAACCCGTTCAGCATTTGGATATTTCTACAGAAAGTGCCATTTTACTTGATCTATGACATATGTGCGCAGATGCACGACCGCACATATTTGGGAGTATCTGCCTTGTGTGCACGGCCACTTGCCCAGGTGCGCGGGTGCGCACGGAGGAGCCCATTAAATAACACCAAGGCCGGGTAAATAGAGGTGTTAAGTTATTATAGAGCTAAAACCTGATATTTTGAGAGTGAGAGAGTGCCTTAGATTGGGAGAGTGATCTTCAACAAATTGTCCTTCGATTCTTGCTCGAATATTTGAAGTTTAAAAAGGAAATCTCAAAAGATCTTAACTCAAGAGGTAAGATTCAAACGCATTGTCTTCAATTTCAAGTTTGGGGTAAAAGATAGATGATTGGTAGTAGGATTCTCGGGTGTAAGAGTATTATTTATATATGCTTGTACCAATAAGGTTTGTGGGAAGATTGTTGAGCTCAAATAAGTAAAGATTTGGCTGTGGAATGAAAGAAATCTTGTAGCCAAATTTGCACAGCTAGTGTTTGATAAAATGCTCAAATGAGCTGAAACCATGAATATCTTCCTAATTTGTATTCAATTTCTTTGTGTCTCAAAATAGATTGGGATTTCTAGGGATCAGACACTCGAGGCCCTTGTTTCTACCCTGGACTGCAGCTTACCTTGGCATACTTACTGAGCATGCTTGGGACTTTGGCTCAGGCGGGGTTGATCTCGGTTGCACCAGCTACTTTACAGGATATGGGAGGGGTCAAATATCCTGGTACACATACTATAGAGAAGTAGTCTCATGTTGATCATGCTCTGGGTGCCATACCGGTGCAGCCCGTGATTGTGGTTCAGCCCGAGGTCGGGCCTGTTATGTCGGTTGAAGAGCAGAAGAGGTTAGAGAGATTCTAGATGTAATGACCCGGCCAGTCATTTTGAGTAATTTAGCCATGTTTCCCCCATTACATGATGTACTTATGTGTATTTATGGTTCCATGAATTTCCAGGGTGGGTTAGTTTGGTTTTGGAGGAGTTTAGGAGTGAATTGGGACATTTAGTCCGAAGGGTGGAAGCTTAACTTGAAAGAGTTGACCGAAGTTTGACTTTTGTGTAAACGACCCTAGAATGGTGTTTTGATGGTTCCAATAGCTTATATGGTGAATTTAGACTTAGGCCTATGTCCAGATATGGATTTGGAGGTCAGAATGTTGATTTGGTGCTGCTTGGAGAAAGTTGGAAGTTAAAGGTTTGAAAGGTCGATATGTTTGATCAGAAGTTGACCGTAAGGGGTATTTATGCCAAGCACCCGTATAGTGCTGAATGTTGTGTGTGATGGTGAGGGGCAATGTACCAAGCACCACGAGTGTGCTGAGTGTAGTTATTCTTGATGGTTCCACTGTGATGTTATTGAACTGAGATATACATATGACATGTAGGCACAAAGACATTCTTTCCTCATGCTAGTTGGTAAATGATATGTTTTATCCATTTTGGGCTTTAACTACAATACTTGGAACCATGTCTAAATTTTTATAATGTGAACGAGATGAACATGATATCATTGAGTTGTTTACTTATATTGTTTCCTTTATATCCTGGGTTGTTACTGATTATTGATATTGGTCATTGATTGTTTTGGTTATTGCATTCAGCCCAAAGTTAGGTTTGTTACTTATTGAGTATGTGGGGTCGGTTGTACTCATACTACACTCTGCACTTCATGTGCAAAACAAGGTGATTCCGAATGCTTTGATTGCTAGAGTTGCATTGGTATCAGTTGTGGAGACTACGAGGTAGCTATTATATTGTTCGCACACATTGTAGTTTTCTTTCATTTATTTCTGGTATTACTGTTCTATTGTTCAGACAGATGTATTAAGAATTTGGCATTTTATTTTGATACTCAGTAGTGCTAATGTACTCGTTGACACCATATAGTTGGATTGGTTGTAGTTGGGTTATCATTTGGTTTTTCTCAGATATTTCATGATATTTCCGTTGTTGAGACTATCTATTATGTATATTAAATTCGTTGTTATTGTATAGTTATTGGCTTGACTAGCAAGTAGTGTTATGCATCGCCGCGGCTCCGATGGGAGTTTGCATCGTGACGAGTTGGTATAGATCACTAGGTTGCCTAGGTCTCACGAGTCATGAGCAAGTTTAGTAGAGTCTTGCTGATCGCTACGGAGACGTCTGTACTTATCTACGAGCGGCTACCAAATTATGAGGAAACTTCCCATTCTTGCATTTTTGTCGTGCAAATTTGTTAATTCTTAAGTTTCAACCTATACTCTTTTATTTTCTCACATATAGTGAGGACACGATTAAGGACGCGAGAGGCTGGGACCAAAGTATAGGCCGAGTTAGGGATCGCACTGCAGCCAGAGCAGCACCTGTGGAGCCACCACGTTCTCCAGTGGAGGGGTAGGTTCTTGATATTGAAGAGCCGATGGGACCAGTGCAGATAGAGGTGGTGCCCATTACTATACGTGGTCTTTAGGAGACTTTGGCTCAGATCTTATGTGTGTACACAAGCTTGGCACAAGCAGGTATGATACCAGTTTCACTAGCTACCTCACAGGCTAGGGAAGAAGCCCAAACGCTTGCCACCCGTACATCGGAGCATCTAGCTCAAGGTTATCAGAAACTAGCGGTGTTACCTGTCTAGCTAGTTGTCCCTACTATAGCCGAGGTTGGTCCACCTATGTCCAATAAGGATCAGAAGGGATTAGAGAGCTACAACGGGTATCATGGATGCTATCGAAGTTGCATTTACTACTTTTCAACTGATAGGGGCAGCCTACAGATGGTGGCAGACCTATGAGTTAGGCAAGCCAGCGGACACAACACTACTTTTACGGCATGAGTTCTCAGTTCTCTTCATAGGGAATTTTGTTCCACTGACTCACAAAGAGGAGCTGCTTAGGGACTTTGAGTAGCTACGCCAGGGAGATATGACTGTGACTCAATATGAGATGCGATTCGTAGATTTGGCACGTCATGCATTATGGTTTGTCTCCACTGAGAGGGAGAGGATCAAAACGTTGATTGATTGACTCAACTATTGTCTACGTTATAGTTTGGCTTGAGAGGTCGCGACAGATGCTAGGTTTGAGTAGGTTGATGAGAACGCTAGGCACTTTGTCACGCCCCGAACCTAGGCCTGAGCATAATACATTACTCGGTGCCAGACTACATGTGACCGAGCGAACCAACTGGCTGGCTTAATCAACATGTGATTTCATAACATACTGAATGCAAAAGATAAACTAACACATGCTGATATACCGGAACTCTGAATAATATACATCAAAGTGTGGAAACACTAATACTTGTCTCAACATATTTGTAGTCAAAATTGTTTAACATGAAAAAGTTGAGATTCTATCTAACTATTACTCTAGTTTGTGAAGCCTCTAATGAAGTACTGTAAACACTTACTATCTGAAAATACTGAAGTGTGTAAGGTAATGATAATCCCCCGAAAGAACAGAGGATCACCAAACTGCTAGTACAAGAATCCTAGCGCTCTGAATCGTCAACCTATAAATCATTACCTGCACCGTGAGATGTAGGCCCCGAGAAACAAGGATGTCAGTACATTTGAATTGCACTGGTATGTAAAGTAAGTGAAAGAAAGAATTATAAATGCAGAAACTGAAACTAAGCTGATAACTGAGAATTGATAATTGATAATTGAAATGATAACTATTGAAACTGAAGCTGAAATGATAATTGATAACTAATAACTGAAATGATAACTGATAGATGATAACTGATAACTGAACTGATAAATGATAACTTATAATAGAAATGATAATTGATAACTGAACTGAACAAAGGAAGTAAGAATATGAATACTCCATCTTCTGAATGATGAACAACATGTTTATCTGAATATTAAACTGCGGCCTCATGACCAATATATATATGCACATAGTACGGCCTCGGGCCCAAGTATACGTACATAAAACTGCAGCCCCAGGCCCAAAAATGCATAAAGCATAAACTGCGGCCTCAGGCCCAAAGATGCATAAAGCATTAACTGCGACCTCAGGCCCAAATACAAGTGTTCCACATTCAGGGATTTAAAATCAGGAACTGAGAATCCTACTGCAATACATGATACTGATATACTAAATCACACTGAGTTACAAAATACTAAAATTTTGAATAAGACTAGAGTGAGACATGTATTCTTGAACTGATTATGAACACTGAAACTTCAACTATTTATGACATACTGAGTAATCTATGCTGTCCCAAAACCGAAAAGCACGACCGGCGCTTAACCGAGTGAACCCGACCGAGCAAGCCTCTTAGATTTAATTCTACCCAAACTCATCCACAAATGGAGATAATACATATTTTCAATAATTAGACAAAAAGGTGTTCATGTCTACAATACCTAATCATTTCCAATAGTTTTATCATTTTTAATGTATCAAATGGACAAATAATACAACAACAACATAACATATTTCATCTTTCCTAGCACCAGTACAAAACCCACGCTATGTCTACAGATCCTCTATAGATCAGGAAGAGTACAATGATAATGCCGGCAATAAGGCCCCGACTATACCTCAAATAGAATACACAAAGTGCAAAGGATTCATGAGCCCGGGATGAAGTGGGGCTCACCAAGTCAACTGGGAAGAAGGTGTACTGCTATCACTGATCAATATCTCCTGTTGTGGAACCACCTGTATCCATTTGAAGATGCAGCACCCCAGGCAAAAGGGACGTTAGTACCGTCGAATAGCACTAGTATGTATAACCAAACACCCTCTCAATAGAGCAAATAATAAAACCAAGAATATCATAATATCAGTGAAATCCATAATCAACAACAAACCTCAATTTAGGGTCAAGAGTGTGTTTAAATTAATTTCCATATCTCACACTGGGAGATTTATTTTTGCATCGATGTTCCATATTTCACATTACCATTGTTCGCAATACCAATGTTCACAATACCAGTGTTCACAATACCAGTGTTCACAATGCCGATGTTCACAATACCAATGTTCATAATACCAATGCCACCGTACTTTTAGCACGGAGTTCGATCATGACCCAATCAGCTAGGCTATCTAATTAGAGAATCAACCACAATTACTATCAATACCAATACCACTGTAATTTTAGTACGGAGTCCGATCACCACCTGATCGGCTGGGCTATCTCATTAGAGAATCAACCACAATTACTATGAATATCAATACCACCATCTTTAACACGGAGTCCGATCACGACCCGATCAACTAGGCTATGCATTAAGGACATCGACCACAATCATAATTTCAAGCATAATCACCACCATGTGTGCGGCATGGTGTCCGATCACGATGCGACCAGCCAGGAAGTCTTATTAAAGATATCAACCTTTTTATATCAATCATTGCATTTCATATTACTTTCACATCTTTTCATTTCATTGGCACTAATGGCCATGATTATAAGATATTTCTTGGCACGTTGGCCATATTCAGTATTTCCTACTCAGCTTTTCATTTCAAATATCATCATCATCATAAACAACAAATACAATTCAAATCACAGTGTGTAGTACACATGTAAGCAATTTAGAGTCTAAGGCACATGGAGATATTTCACAAAATTTGGCATAATAGCCTTCGTTTGAACTTGACTTGAAGTCGAAACATTATTAATGCACAACCCATATTTTAACACATCCTCAATTGATAACATAACATGAATAAAGCATTTGGGATACTTGTTGAACATATATCTTTCAACCTAATCTTACTCGGAATAGCCTATTTTATAATGAACCACTCGGGACTTACATAATTTGTATGAATATCGTGGGATTCAATTCTAAGAGAAGAGTTTAGCCAAGATACCTCACTTGAGCTTTATTACACTCTAAATGTTCCAGAATTCTTAGAAACTTCAATCTATGGTAGAGATATAACAAATTGAATCACAATTAGGAAGATGATCATAGTTCTAGCTCATTTGAGCATTTTATCAAACACTAGGTGTGCATTAAGGTTTTAAGGTCCTTTTATGGAGGATTCCAGAATCCCACAACCCAATCTTTACCAAGCTTAGTTCAACAATCTTCCTACACCCCTTGATATCACATGCATGTAAAATAAACAACTCTCATGCCCAAATATTATCTTGCTAATTACCCATTTCTAGACAAAAGTCGAAATTGAGGGTTAGGGTGTAGAATCTTACCTCTAGGATTAATACCTAGTGAATTTCCCTTCATTATCTTCCAAAACATGAGCAGGAATTGAAGAATCAATTATTGAGAAACACCTTCTCACTCAAGGGTGCTCTCTCTCACTCTAAAATATCAGATTATAGCTCACAAATGACCTCAAACGTGTATTTAATGAAGTATGGTCGGGTTTTAAAAACCTAAAAATGAAGCTCTAGAATAGGTTCTGCAGTCGCATATGCGATTGCATAATGGTTATGCGGACCGCATATCGGTCGCATAATTTGTGCTCAAAATGACCAAGAATCTGTTTGAGTGTGCGGTCACTATGCGGTCCGCATAACTATTTTGCGGTCGCATAGTGCACCACATAACAGTTATGTGGTTGCATAGTCGATCGCATAATTGCTTTCCATTGGCCCAATTAACTGCCTCACTCTGCGGCCATTATGTGGTCCGTAGAGTGATTCTGCAATTGCATAGTGGACTGCAGAAATGCGCTTTTCCGCCAAAAAGTTTCCTTTACTTTTCGGTGCATTGTTCAACCCAATGAAACATTATTTTCTTTGCAAATGTTATCGGGCTTTACACTTATGTACTTCAAAATTTTTTCGGGGTGTTACATTATCACCCGCTTAGGATCATTCATCCTCGAATGAGGGTAAAAATCCGTCATTAACATCTTATGCAACTCAGTTTGTTTTATACCACACACTAGCAGCCTTAAATTTGACTAACTCCCTAAATTTCCAAATATTTCAGCAGAGTTTCCCTTTTAATTAGGTCTATCCACCTATCAGAGAGCCCCAAAAACACATCCTAACAACGTATACATAATCCAACAATATAACATAATACAAAACAACATCAACTGTGGCCTTATAAGCTATATATTTCCAGAAAGGAACACAGTTAACGCCAATTGTTCAAATGATACAAAATTCATAGAAGGTAAGTGTTATAAATTTTTTCCTAGATCACAACTTTATAAATACATGGTCATTCAAACAAATAAGGATACTTTTTCTTCATCTCTTCCTCGACCTCCCAAGTAGCCTCTTCAATCTGTTGGTTTCGCCATAACACTTTCATGGAGGTAATTTCTTTATTTCTAAATTTATGGATTTGCTGATCAATAATAGAAACCAGAATCTATTCGTAAGTCAATTTCTCATTTACCTCAATAGTCTCAACCGGAATAATGAGTGTCGGATCTCCAACTACTTTCTTCAACATAGACACATGAAACACCGGGTGCACTAATGACATTTTAGGTGGTAGCTCAAGACTGTACGCCACCTTACCAATCCTATGAATGATTTTGTACGGTCCGGCATACCTCAAACTAAATTTCCCTTTCTTACCAAATCGCATTACACCCTTCACATGGAAAACTTTTAAGAATACCCAATCATATTATTTGAACCCCAAATCCCTACGATGAATATCCGAATAGGATTTCTGACTACTTTGAGCAGTGTTCAACCGCTCCTAAATGAATTTAACTTTTTCCATAGCCTGATGCACGAGGTCTGGACCTATCAACTCTGTTTCCCCAATTTTGAACCACCCAATGGGAGATCTACATCTCCTACCATATAAAGCCACAAACGGTGCCATCTGAATGCTAGCATGATAGCTATTGTTGTATGCAAATTCTATAAGTGGTAAATGATCATCCCAACTACCTTTGAAGTCTAGCACACAAGCACACAACATATCCTCAAGCGTTTGAATAGTCTACTCTGCATGTCCGTCAATCTGTGGGTGAAAGGTTGTACTAAGATTCACCTGAATGCCCAAACCTTGCTGAAATTTCTTCCAAAAATTAGCAGTCAATTGTGCTCCCCGATCAGATATGATGGAAACTAGGGTTCCATGCAACCTGACTATTTCTTTGATATACAACTTAGCATATTGCTTCGCTGTGTCGGTAGACTTAACTGGCAAAAAGTGTTCTGATTTCGTGAGTTGATCCACAATGACCCAAATTGAGTCACAATTGCACGGAGTGCGTGGTAATCCTACCACAAAGTCCATATTAATCATTTCCCACTTACAAATTGTAATTTCTATGTTTTGTACCAACCTACCATGCTTTGGTGTTCGGCCTTCACTTGCTGACAATTCAAACATTTTGCCACAAAGTCCACCACATGCCTCTTCATATCATTCCACCAATAGACTTCCTTAAGATCATGATACATTTTTGTAGAACCTGGGTGCACGGAATACCTAGAAGTGTTAGCTTCAGTCAAAATTCTTTCACGGAGACCATACACATTTGGAACACATAGTCACCCTTGGTACCTTAGTGTACCATCATCCATGCCAAGAGAAAAGGCCATGGTCTTATGTTTATTAATTCCCTCTTTTAATTGCACCAACAATGGATCGTGGTATTGCTTCTCTTTGACTTCCACAACAAGCGATGATTCAGCCCTATTCTGCACAATTACCCCTCCTTCACTAAAGTCTGCAATACGAACTCCCAAACTAGCCAATCGATGAACTTCCTTGGCCAACGGCCTTTGACATGCCTCCAAGTGAGCCAAACCACCCATAGATTTTGGGGTAAGAGCATCCGCCACAACATTGGCTTCACCTTATTATATAGAATATTGATATCGTAATCCTTACATAACTCATGCCATCTTCTCTACCTTAGATTCAATTTCTTCTATTTACAAATATATTGTAGGATCCTTTGGTCTGTGAATATGTCCACCTGGACCCCATACAATTAATGATGCCAAACCATTAATGTAAAAATCACAACAGCAAGTCCTAAGTCATGTGTTGGATGTTTTTATTTTCACATGATTCTTGAGTTGCCTTGAGTCATAAATGATCATCTTGCAATATTTCATCATTAGTGGAACATCTATATCAGATTTCTCTTTCATATGACCTCCTAAGAATTGAGTTCTACAAAGGTTTCCTTGATACAGTTACAATCTTATTAGTACTTGCAACTTGTTTTTCCAAATTTCTCAACAAAAGACATAACTAGGTCAGTTTTCTTATGGGACCATCTGTTTTAAATGAATAACATCCACTAGAGTGCGCGCACACCCTGATAAAATCAACCTGCATGGAATTGCCTTAATATGTAAAGTAGCATCGTGCTCGGACCTTTCTTAGCAACCCTCTTTCATCATTATAAGTCTTGTAGGATTTTGAGAAACCACTCTACTTCGCTTGTGAACATTCTGACGATTCCTCTATACTGCTAAACACTTCCCAAAACACATATCGATACCCTTCATATATATTTAGCCCGAACATGGCCTTTTCTTAAACTTGAGATCCTCCTAAATTCTTCAACGGTAACTTCTTGTGTTCCTTATAAGTGTAGGACTTAGTCCACCTGATTCTGTCCTCGATGAGTAACTCATATTATTCCCAGTACTGTAGTCACCAATATTGCTTCCTGGTATTGCAGCCTAAGAGCTATCATGTTAAATATGTCTGGTTCGTAACAAGTGTTCATCCTTTCCTAATCTGTTTCAAACATTTCCCCTTTGGTCTAGACAATATGTTGGTACAATATTTCCTTTGTGACTAGAGCATTCACTCCCATCCCATTTTACCCTTAATTCATAATTGACAACCTTATTTTGCCACACACTTGTTTGCCTCCCATGAACTCGTAGTATCATTGTGCCTGGTTTGTTGAGTTTATCATACCACCACTTCATCACCAGTAGTCTCACTTTCTAATGTAATATGTAGACATGAGCTCCCTCAAAATCTTTTAGTTGATATTTAGTGTCACTCAAGTCGACTTCATTACAGTTGATCCTTTATATCTTCTATTAACACTTGTGCTCTAGGCGCGTTAACCATTCTGATACAAACTATTTTGCGATAACTATGGCCACCTAAATTTATAGATTTTTCTTCCAATTCTTCTCGCCTCATTCCTCCTAGTTAGTGAATAGCTATGCGCTCTTCCATATGTTACGTGGTCTTTTCCCTTAGTTGAGAATTCATCCTGCTCGCCTCTCGACACTTGTCGGTATATTCGAGGGAAAGTGTGTTCATCCGTGTATCACTTAACACTTCCTTGCTTGTAAGATTCTTATTAGACTCTCCACCAACTCCTGATGCACTCTTGGGTTATTATAATATCACATTTATCTCTCCCACTCATTCTGTCTTTCTCAAAGCCTTGGAACTTTAGATAAATCGCAAATCCATGATTAACTCATTCTAAGAACTTGCAAGCCTTTCACATTTTATATGTAGCACTTCATTGGGTTCCATTGTTCCTGACTCTCTAACAAGTACAAAACCCTTTTGCAAACCCTATTCCTAGTTTCTAGTATCGTTGACCATGTCATGTATATTGTCACGTACAAAGAATTTACATTTCTTAACCTTTCATATTATTTTTGTACTAGTGGTTTGTCATTTGCATTTCCTTTCAGAGAATCACGTTATCCCTTACCACTTTTCTAGACTACACATGTCTTCAATAAAATATCCAAACATCATATCTACATGACCCCACTCTTATTTTATTGTACTTAAGTAGCCTCACCATGGCCCTTCTCTCCCCATTTGGGGTGAATGCTTCACATTTCGACACAAGTCTTGAATCTAGCAAATTTGAGGGACAGATGTTTTATATCTCTAGTCCTCTTGTATATGACTGAATATTGGGGAGATTTAAGTTCACATGGTATTAACCTCATAAGTTATCTACTCTTATTCAGCAACACAGACCTGGGATCCAAGTCCCTCGTGTCAATATCCTTTTTGGAGTGTAACACAACTTCGCACATTCCTGGGATTTTTATAACATTCCTAATGCTAGGGTCTTCTCATTGTGGGTTCAATTGACTATTATTTCATAACTTCTTGTCTCCCGTGTGAGACCTACACATTCATCATTACTCTCTAGGCCATGCCTTT
>AWOL01S0002826.1:0-17303 GCA_000715115.1 Nicotiana otophora
AGCTTAATGAAACTAAGAGTTTTCAACTTTTACATTCAATGTCGGAACCTATCAAATCAACTCTCATTGACCTCAAATTTTATACACAAGTCATAAATTACATAACGGAGCTATAAAAATTTTCGGAACTGAATTTCGACTCCGGTATCAAAAAGTCAACTCCCCGGTCAAACTTTCAAACTTTAAATTCTTATTTTAGCCATTTCAAGCCTAATTTCACTACGGACTTCCAAATAAAATTCCGATCACGCTCCTAAGTCCAAAATCACCATACGGAGCTGTTGGAATCATCAAAATTCTATTCCGGGGTCGTTTTCTTAAAATGTTGACCGAAGTCAAACTTAGCACTTTAAGGCCAACTTAAGGAACCAAGTGTTCCGGTTTCACCTCAAACACTTCCAAATCCCGAACCAACCATCCCGCAAGTCATAAATCATTACAAGCACCTACGGAAAGTTTTAGTTTAGGGAACGGGATTCTAAAAGTTAAAATGACCGGTTGGGTCATTACAAATTTAAGCTTCAAAAAAATCTATATCTTGTTGTGGGCATGTCAGCATTGCGAGCCATTTGCGCCGATGGAAAGTAAACTCACAGAGCTACATTAGTTCTTATAAAGTTCGTGGCTGGACTCTTTCAGGATTCACTGCTGAACATCATCGAAGTTGGTCACGAGGTAAGCCGGGCTGATTTTCAGCTTTGCACTCTCTCGCTAGAAAATTCATATCTCAAGGTAGGAGGCTAAGAACAATGATCCCCTTGATTCTGTAGAAGGACGACTTCAAGGGGCACGACATATCTGAAAATCAGAGATAAAAACCTTCTGGATATAGCAAAATCAATTTTTTAAAGTTGCCATTGAATCTGTCCAGTTTGATTTTCAAGTTGTATGCCTTCGCGAGAAAATTCGTATCTCAAGATAGACGAGTCCGAATCCCATTCTTCTTAATTCTGTAGAACCTAGACTCAATGAGCAATGACATATCCAAAAATTGGAAGAAACCTCTCCGCGGACTGTCTAGAATCAGTTTTTGAAGTTGATGCGACAATCTGCACATTACAATTTCGAATGACATGCTCTATGAGCCCCTTTATTCTTGTTTTTTTTTTTTGTAGGTATTGAGATTGTGGAGAGAAACTACATCCCTGTACAAAGAAGGATCATGTGAAGTTCGTCCATCAGGGATCGGCAAGGTTCAGCTACTCGGGCATTCTCCCGCGACATCAACGAGAAACTACTAGGTGCGCCCCTTTTGAAGTGTTGCAGCTTGTCCCTTGCAAACAATCAGTTGAAGCGTCGACCTATCAGGTCGAGGCTTCAGTGAACAAGCACTTAGCGCATCCACCTTTCTGATCGAGGCTTTGTTGGATAGCCACTTGGAGTTTTTCTTTTCTTCTTTCAAGCCACGACTTTGGCTAAAGAGAATATGAGCATCCTTTCCTTTCGGCACCGAGCAAGTACATGGAGCATCCCTCACCTTTGCAACTTTAGCGAGAGAGACTTAGAGTACTCCTTCATTACGACAACGAGGAAGTACATGGAGACCCCTTTTATTGCAACTTTGTGAAAGCAGCACATGACGCACCATATTCTTGCAGCTTGGCGAGGACACTCATAACAAGTTTTTTTTTTGTCTCAACTTTGGCAAAGAGGTACATGAAATATCCACTCCTTGCAGCTTGGTGAGACATGAATTATCCCCTTCTTTCAACTCTTGGCATCATAAAGGATGTTCTCTCATCAAGTCTAGGAATACATGGCGTTTTGTTATCCTCACGGCATTTTTGTGGAGAGGCACATTGAGCACCTCATATCTCAATCAATTTGCTGTGGAGAAAACACCTCACTTTTTTTTTTTTTTTTTTTTTTTTTTTTTTTTTGTTTTTTTGCAGTTTAGCTAGTGGCAACTAGTGGAATTCTCATCCTTGTGCGTGGCTTGGAGAAAGAAGTGCATGGAGTATTATATTCTTGTAGTTTTACGAAGAAAAGACTGGGTTGCTATAGTGGTGACTCCACTTCCAACCAAGAGGTTGTGTTCGAGTCACCCCAAGAGCAAGGTGGAGAGTTCTTGGAGGGAGGGAGCCGAGGGTCTATCGGAAACAGCCTCTTTACCCCAGATTAGGGGTAAGGTTTGCGTACATACTACCCTCCCCAGACCCCACTAGTGGTATTATACTTGGTTGTTATTGTTATAGTAGTTTTTTGAAGAAGCACACGACAAGTTCTCCATTCCAGCTTTGGCGAATAAGTACATGACCCATCATATCCTAGAGCGTTGGCGAAGAAGTAGATGAAGCATCATATCCTTGCGCGTTGGCGAAAGAAGTACACGAAGCATCCCATGCATCTTGACAAACACTTGGACATTCCTTACGCAACCGTGATGAACAAGAACGTGGAGCATCTCGTTTTTCAAGCTTTGGCGTGAGATAGCCCCTTATTGCAAACTTGACCAGGAAGTTCAAGGAGCATCACATCGTTCAAAATTTGGCTTGAAACAACCCTCACTTGTAACATGGAAAAACTTAGTTGATGTCGATGTTTTGCATGTTTTTGGCCAAAAAATTGATGTCTTAAACTAAAAGGCGTTCAAACTTCAAAACGTTTTCTCATATAGAATCAGAACTCCAATATTTAGAACACATAACAATTCTAGCGCAAAATTTCTTCGAGATCGGCTGAAATTAATTCTTTGAATCTGTTAGAAAAGTCAGCTCGTGTGTCGACCTCAAAGCTAGCATTGTGCGTTCTCACTAAAAAATTCACATCTTTAATTAGGAATGTCTGAAAAATGAGACGTATGTGCCATTCGAAAGTAGACTCGAAGACCTGCAATATATGCAAATTTCACGATGAAAATCCTTATAGATTCGTTGCAGTAATATTTTGAATTTTGTCGAGATATCTGTCATGCTTAGTTTTCAGGCTTTGCACAGTCTTGCCGGAAAAAAAAATCATATCTTGAGCTAGGAGCTTATAAATCACAAACGGTTTATATTTTAAAAACTAGACATCGGTAGCTTCAATATATTCAAATTTCAGAGCAGAACTCTTTCTAGATAGACTGGTGCAATTTTTCGAAGTCGGTCCAGACGTCTGCCCAGCTAACTTTCGAGTTTTGCCCACCTTCGCTGCAAAATTTATATCTCGAGATAGGAGGGTCCGAATCATGAGCCGTTTGCGGCGTTAAAAAGAAGACTTTTTATGTGTGTTTTTGTACCTTTGGCGGAGATGTCCATGGAGAGTACCACCTACTTATTAGAGGCGAAATGGTATACGAAACATCCCATCAATCGAGACTTGGCTTGGACGGCCTTTTCTTGCAACTTGGTGAAGTTCACGGAGCATCCCAACACAACCCCTTTTTACAACTTGGTGAAGAAGTACATGGACCTTCTCACGACTTAATAAAAGAATACATATAGTGCTCCATTTTTCGAGCTTTGGAGGAGAGCATCATCAGCTTCTCTTTGCCATCATGATAAAGAGACTTTTC
Organism: Nicotiana otophora; assembly: GCA_000715115.1. Taxonomy (NCBI): domain Eukaryota; kingdom Viridiplantae; phylum Streptophyta; class Magnoliopsida; order Solanales; family Solanaceae; genus Nicotiana; species Nicotiana otophora. The sequence goes on from AWOL01S0002826.1 coordinate 3,497, forward strand.
TTTATGTGATTGAACTCATAATAAAACTCTAAGTTTCTTACGTACCTCAGTGAGGAGGATCAAGTCATTACGTAATTCAGGAAAAAATATATTTTTTATGCAGTTTATACTTGCGCAATAAGGAGTAATGTACAATTTAAGCTCGTGCATCAAGGAGCTTTACAAGAAGACTTTACTCAGAATTTAAGAAGCCTTACAACTTGAAGACTAGCTCGAATTTGAAAAGTTTTGCAACTTGAAGGTTTACCTCAAATTTGAAGAGCTTTGAAACTTGAAGATTTAGCTTGAATTTGAAGAGTTTTATAACATGAATATTTGGCTCGAACTTGATGAGCTACTTCATGTGAAGATTTGGCTTGAATTTATTGAGCTTTATGACATGAATATTTGGCTTGAATTTGATAAGCTTTATCACTTGAAGATTTGGCTCAAATTTAATGAGAGCTATATTACTTGAAGATTTGGTTCGAATATAATTAGCTTTATGACATGAATATTTGGCTCGAATTAGATAAGCTTTATCACTTGAAGATTTGGCTCGAATTTAATGAACTTTATGACGTGTAGTTTAGGATCATGTATCAAGGAGCATTGCAACTTGAAGGTTTAGCTTACAATTTAAAGTTCTGCTCGAATTTCAAGAGCTTTGTTACTTGAAGATTTAGCTCACAATTGAAGAGCTTTGCAGCTTGAACAGTTTGCTCTAATTTGAAGAGTTTTATAACTTGCAAAACTTTGTTCAAATTTTAAAAGCCTAGTCTTAAAGTTTCGATCTAATTTGAAAAGTTTAGCGACTTGAAGTCTTTGCTCGATTTTTAAGAGCTTTTGACTTGAGTCTTTGCTCGAATTTGAAAAGATTTACAACTTGGAGACTTTGCTCGAATTTTAAGAGCTTTACGTCTTAAAGTTTGGCTCTAATTTGAAAAGCTTTGCGACTTGAAGTCTTTGTTCGACTTTGCAGAGCTTTCGATATGAGTCTTTGCTCGAATTTGAAGAACTTTGCAACTTGAAGACTTTACTTGAATTTGAAGAGCTTTACGTCTTAAAAATTTAGTTCAAAATTAAGAAGCTTCGTGACATATAATACAGACTCGTGTGCCAAGAAGCATTACAACTTACAGTTTAGGCTCATGCGTTGAGGATCATTATAACTTGCAGTTTAGGCTCATGCGTTAAGGAGCATTACGACTTGCAATTTAGGCTTATGCGTTAAGAACCATTGCAACATGTATGGACTTTTCAGTTTCATCTTCGGATGAATACTTGCCCCCATTCTCAGCATCGTCTCCTTCTATTTCATCATGAGGCTCAAAACCATACTCAATTCCATATCATGTGCACGAGTTGCAAGTTCTTCAAAGGTTTCGAGCTTTATGCCTTGTAAGATATAGCGAAGACTCCAGTGCATGCCTTGAATGCACATTTCGATACCAGAAGTTTTGCTAAGACGATGTTTGCAGTTGAGGCTTAAGCTCCTCCAGCGGTTGATGAAGTCAATAACTGGCTCATCCTTTCTTTGATGAGTGTTTGTAAGTTCGATCATGCTTACATTGTGTCTTGTGCTATAGAAACAATTGAGAAATTCTTGCTCCAATTACTCCCAACTATCGATAGAACAAAGTACGAGATTTGTGTAATAATCGAATGCATTACCTTTGAGAGAATAAATAAACTGTTTGATAATATATTCACCGTACGTTCCAGTATTATTGCAAGTTTCAACAAAGTGCGCTACATGTTATTTTGGATTTACCTTGTCGTCGAATTGTTGAAACTTAGGAGGTTGATAACCAACATAAATCTTCAAGTTATCAATTCTTTGCATATACGGATTTGCATATGTGAGAGATAATTTGGACGACGACTCAGGCTTATCTATGATAGCCTCCAAGATGAAGTCATTTAATTTCTCAACGAGAATCAGACGTTCGATGGAGACTTGGATCTCCTTGGATGTCGTTGCTTGCTTTTTGGAAGAGTCTCCTTTTTCTTATGACCTTTGAAAATTTAAAGGTGTTTGTGTGGATTCTCCTTCTACCATGCTATCCAATTTATTTGTTAACTTGGAAAGTTTAGCATCTTGATCATGCATGCGCTTTGACAAGCCTTCAATTGCTTTCATCAAATTTGCAAGTTGTTCTTGTATGGTAGAAGCTTCAATAACCATTGCTTGCATGATCGACGTAGAGGATGAAGAATGATATAAGTCATTATTGGGATAGAGCTCAGAGGTTGCATTAACAGAGGCTATAGTAGATCTAGCGCGCAAGTCATCATTATCGGCTTGCATGAAAGGTTTCTTGGACTTAGATAAACTAAGTTGGGCAAGAACCTTTGCAATCCTTTCGGCGACGTCGTTCCCTTTTTGGGTCGTGCTTATAGAAGATCTCACTCCTTTTGAGGATGAAGATCCCAAAATAGGGGTTGATACGGACGACACTTGAAGTACTTGTTGTCCTAAAGAGCTTGCTTTGATCCTTGTAACTGGCTCAAAGCTTTCAAAGGTAATATCGAGTATGCTTTCCATATCAACATAGAACTTGGAATTAGCAGCCTTAATGAAAGTTGATCTGGAGTTGATTTTCTGTGAAGCCATTTCGATGTTCTTGAACTTTGGTGATTGAAAAGTTTATATGAGAGGTAGAGATTGTCCCACTGGGCGTGTCAAAATTTGTAGACAATAAATTTGTGTCGAGAAAATAAAATCAAAACCGAAAAGTATTACAATAATCGTAGTATTTTATTTCAAACAATATGATTGTTACAATCTCTATTAATCATCTGATTCTTCTTTCCAATATAAATTCAAAGGTCTTTGAGCTTGATATTGAATTTGAATTTGAATTTGATTTATTCGTCGCGAACGCTTTGATTGTTGTCACGAACGATGATCTTGGATTCAACTAGCACGAACTTTGATTTGAACTCGTACTCCTTGAATCTTGATTTGTTCTTCGTTCTTGAGCTTGAACTTGATTTCTTATACTTGAACTTGATTGCTTGAAGAATGAAACATGTAGAGAAATTTGCGGCGTTTGATCCACGAGCACCCCTGTGTCTTCTTGTTATAACTTCTGGTGTCCTTTCTGAATTATGAAGACCCCTATTTATAGTTGTGGGAGGGAAGATTTGTGATGAGAACAAACTCTTTCCAACCAATCAGATTGAACAGTGACAAGGCCGCATTTGATTGGCCCGAACATGTCACTTGCACATGTGGCACTGTTTCATTGGCCATTTAATGTGACTTGGCATGTCTTGTTATTTTGACATGTGGCATGATCCTGGTTCTTCTGTTTGACTTGGCATGCCACATCGTTTGACACGTGACGCCAAATTGGGCCTCTAGAAGATGACATCTTGGGTTTAGTAAAGTGTGCTCATCACTTGTAGCCCAATTAACTGGGCTAGCCCAATAAATTTGAATTTATTTATTTAATCCATATATATTTGGCTAATAATTTAATATACACTTATGCCAATATTTTACGAATTTAAGAATAAGTCCAAAATTTATATGGACTAAATTCAATAAATTCCATGTGTCTACACATAGGTTATAGTTGCACTTGGTAAATAGATATGCGATTAATGATCTGGCTGGTTATTATTTTTTCCCCTAAGATTTGGTTGATTTATGCCACAATTTCTCTTACTCTGTGCTGCTGATTCTCTTCTACCTTGCTACGTCATATCTTGGGCTATTAATATATTACAGAGTTAATAGGCGACGAAAAGTTAGAAGCTTTTTTGGTGTTCGTATTCTTTAGAAGTATCAGGAACGTCTATTAACACACATATCTACCTTTATTGTGCATAATAATTTATAAGGTGAAAGCTATTACCTTATTATCAATAATAGAAAGTCCGTAATATAATTTTTTTGTTATTACCTTATTATCAATAATAGTAAGTCCGTAACATAATTTTTTAACATAAAAATGCCAACACAATCCATGCGATGCTGATATGGTGTACAGGGCGGTAGCTTAATTAATCTTGCTGTTAATTATGCGGATGTAACACTCCATAAATTCATATTAGGTGTGGATATGCTAAATGAGTATTAAGGTGACATCTTAGACATATGAAATCCTATCAGGATGAATATGGGTAGAAATAGTTGTTTTGGAATCAAGTCGGAGAGTGAGCAAATAAGATTCAATAAAATCGATTAAGTTTACGGAAGATCTATATTCTAGCAGGATTTCGTGAAGATCTGTTGGGAATTTGGGAAACCATAAAACATAAAAGTTGTATCCCATTGAAATAACATAAAAGTTTTAGCAACGATATATTGTGAAGCCTTGATGGTCTCGTGCACGGCCGCACACGTGTGGCAGTGCTACTATCCTGCTCTGCGTCCAGGTGCGCGGTTGGGCCTTCAAGAGAGCGGGAGCGCACCCAGGGGGTCATTTTAAAAGCCCTACTTCATCCCCTATACCCCAAAATACAAAATCTTGCTCTAGAAAGGGAAGCTCTCAAGAACCTAACTCCTCAAAGGTCCCTCCACCATCCAAGGTAAATTCTAATGATGATTCTAAGTTTATTTCAATTCTCCAACACCTTATTAACATGGGTAAACCCTTGACGAAACCCTAGAACTCGAATTCAAGAGGATTGAACGTCAAAAAGGTAATATCTTCACCCTCTACTTGATTATAGTATTGGATTAATGATTATAGACTCTAGTTCATGAGATATAAGTTGATAGGTTTGATAGAGAAACATAAACGGTTATGGATTTGGGTTGTTGATTGTTGATTATTGGTTAAGGGTGTTGTTTATCTTATGGGTGATGAAGAATGATATTGTTTATAAGAAATTTGAGATTTTAGTATTATCTAGGAGCAAGAGAATGGGTTGTTGGGTGTAGAGACACCATTAATAAGGACTATGAATCTTTATTCTCACCCAAGTGTTTGATAAAATGCCTAAGTGATCAAAACATGAGTATTATTGCTAATATGGAATCTCTTTGACTTGTATTGATATAGATTAAAATTGAAAGAGGTGGAGAAGGTTGTATTACGCTAAAGAGCAGGAAGTTAAGGTATGTGAGGCTTACTCTCTATGTTTGGGAATGTTAATGATTTTTCCTACACTACGTTTCTTTTACAATGTTACTAACTGCCTCAGAAATATAGTTAAACCTAGTTCCTTGAATAGTTACAAAACTTCTATTCTCTAGCTTCATAACTCGTTCATAACTTTCATTCTGAACGTTGTGAGCTCAGTGCGTAATCAATATAGACTTGGGTTTGATGCCCATGAGTCTCAGTCTAGATTACTCATCATGTCATAAACGATTGAAGTTTCAGTTTTCATAATCAGTTCAAGAATACATGTCTCAGTCTAGTCCTATTCAGTATTCCAGTATCATTTAACTCAATATGATTCAGTATTTCAGCATCACATATTGCAGTATAATTCTCAGTTCCTGAATTTAAATCCCTGAATGTTGAATACCTGTATTTGGGCCTGATGGCGTAGTTTATGCTTTATGCATTTTGGGCCTGAGACCGTAGTTATGTATACGTATACTTGGGCCTGATGCCTTAGCTTGTGCACATATATTGGGCCCGAGGCCGTAGTTTATTCAGATAGACATGTGGCTCATCATTCAGAAGAGGGAGTATTCATATCCTTACTTCCTTTGTTCAGTTATCGGTTATCATTTCAGTTATCAGTTATCAATGCAGTTTCAGTTTCAACAGTCATCATTTGAGTTTTCAGTTATCAGATATCAGTTATCACTACAGTTATTAGTTATCAATTCAGTTTCATCATTTACAATTCTTTCTTTCAGTTGCTTTACATACCAGTACAATTCAAATGTACTGACGTCCCTTTTGCCCGGGTTCTGCATCTCACGATTCAGATAATGATTTACAGATTGACGATTCAGAGCGCTAGGATTCTCGTACCAGCTATTTGGTGAGCCCCAGTTCTTTCGGGGCATTATCATTACTTTGCAGTCTTTCAGTATTTATAGATAGTCAGTATTTTCAGTACTTCATTAGAGGTTTCATAGACTAGAGTAACAGTTAGACAGAGTCGCATGCTTTTCATGTTAAGCTATGTTGGCTGCAAATATGTTTCAGAATTGTATTAGTATTTCTGCACTTTGATTTATATCATCCAGACTTTCAGTATATCAGCATGTGTTAGTTTATCTTCCACATTCAGTATGTTATGATATCACATGTTGATTCAGCCAGCCAGCCAGTTGGTTCGCTCGGTCGCATGTAGTCAGGCACCGGGTGTCGTGTTACGTCCAGGCCCAGATTCGAGGCGTGACAACAAGGATAATATTGATTAAGTGGTAGATTTATGAATGGAAGACTTCTTTTCCTTCTTATCTCTCTTTTGTCTCGTGCTGCACACACGGGTGCAACCGTGCAAGCAAACAACCTTTTGGATGGCAATAAAATTTCATTATAAAGCATTGATCAGGGAGCTCATTTTTGGTGCCATCAATCTATTAAATAGAAGATCCAAGTTCCTTGAATTTTATAATTTTCAACAAGCTAGACTTCTCCATGACACAACTACTTCCTTTATCTCAAACTAATCTTCCTCGGGTATTTTCACTTGTTTCAAAATAATGTACAGTAATCCACTCGTAGATTAAAAAATTTAATTACCTACAAAATAAATTTATATATACGTTTGAACCTATGTTATGGGAAACCTTAAATTGGTACCCATAATTAATATTTATCCTAACCAAAATCTCTCAGAAAGAGAAAAGAAGTCTTAGCAAGATACCATTGTTAGCGAGTAGATGCAGCCACTCTCTTCTTTGGTTCCATTATTTCTATTAGTACAGGTAATACACTCCCCTTGCTCGATATATTCATTAGATTGTATTAAGAAGTATATGCATTTTTCTTGAGTTTATAATATTAATGTTTTTATTATGTGGTTGTACATTCATATGTTTGAGAATACATAGCTTATTAATAAAAAGTCCCAATTTGTGGTTGTTGGATCTCACTTTCATATTTTAATGGTATTTGTACACAAATAGCTTGCCGGATTCACCCTTTACTTTTCTTAGGGGCTAAAAAATATTTGTAGAAAACTAAAATATGAGGTAAAAAGTATATTATCATATCTTACATTTATTATTAGACACACCTATGGTTATATGTGCGAGACACGTACATATAGACTAGTTATTATAAAAGCATGAATACAATGTTGATTGATCAAAATATCCCTAAAATATTTCTGCAAAGACAATTACTTGGTGCATAAATTTGTAATATTCCAATGTCATACTAATCCTATTTGGACAGTAACACTGTGCAGTAGAATAAATTTGCATAGACTTTCAAATCTTTGTTTGAATAGGAAAGAATTCTATGTCTGGCTTTTTTTTTTTTTTTTTTTTTTTTTTTGCCTATTGAATAAAAATCATTTTAAACTTAATTTTATCATATATTTGCTATAATACTATGCATTGTGTGAATATTATCGAGCGCGCTATCTTTACTTTTGGGTCATTCTCAATATATTTTTCTTTATGGGGTCTTTTTTTTCCAACAAAATAATCACCACCAGCTGTAGAATCTCCATCCTATTAATTATCAACATGGACATAATGTCTCATATTGTTGAAAATTAAAATTGACATTTGATTGTTTTTAGAAGTCCATACATATTCATATTAATCCATTTTTTTTTAGTGAAAATCATATTTGTTTTATACATTAGATAATGTTAATTAATATAAAAAAGACATTAATGCCAAATGGTTTTAACTAAATCCCGTTTTTTATAAAATGGCCAGCACATGATAGAAATGGAATCACTACTTATTTTATGCACTTAATAATATTTAAAATATAAAAATGATGGTATAATGGCGGGAATTGAATTTCCAATATCACAGATATATTAATATTATTTTATTTGTTTTCTTATTTATTTTATAACTGTATATATAACCATTTATTCTTAAAAATGTTCACAGCGAAAGGGATATTGATAGGGATTAATACATCTCGGAGTTTATTTTCTACTACAGTAGACACAAAATAATGCTTGAATAAAGATGTAAATAAAAAAAGTGACAAGTCATCAATTTTCACAACTAATCTCAGTATTAATTTACTGGTTAATTCAGCTTTAATTATGAGGTTATTTGTAGCATGCTATGTAGCCTCAAAATCAAAATAAGATATTTTGTGAAAACAATCGACGCATGAAAGATGCTTGATGTAAAAACTACTAACTTCGACTATATAGTGATACATTAATACAACAACAACAACAACAACCCAGTATAATCCCACTAGTGGGGTCTGGGGAGGGTAGTGTATACGCAGACCTTACCTCTACCCTGGGGTAGAGAGGCTGTTTCCAAATGACCCTCGGCATCCTTCCCTCCAAGAAGGAGACCTTACCCCTACCCTGGGGTAGAGAGGCTGTTTCCAAATGACCCTCGGCATCCTTTCCTCCAAGAACTCCCCACCTTGCTCTTGGGTTGACTCGAACTCACAACCTCTTGGTTGGAAGTGGAGGGTGCTTACCATCAGAGCAACCCACCTTGTCTGATACATTAATACAAGAAAATGATAAATACTCTATTTATACGAGAAGCAATTGTGAAAAAATGGTGCAAATGTTCGTGGCATGATAATAATTAACCAATAACTTGTGTCATATCATCTAAGAATGAAATTGATGTTGGTTTACTTGGTCACAAGTTTTAAAGCACTGGGTATCGTATTTTGCTCCTCTAATTTTGAGGCATGACATAAGATAATCATTACATATATATATCACAACAAAGTGATGATACTAGATTAATAAGATAAGAAAAATTAATATTTTGTGATGAAATACATATGTCCAAGCGTTAGACAACCAAAATAGTGGAGTTTTAAGACTATATTTGTCTCAAACGAATAATTTTATGTTGCATTTGCAAAACGAATATCAAAATCAGCAGCAAAATATTTCGTCAGAAAGCATAGCCAAAGCAACAAAAGGAACAAACACCAAAAACAACATCCTCATTAAAAGTATTTGATAAAATATGATCGGTCACATTATATTGCATATTTCTGCATAATAAATACAAATACTATTTAACTTAACTAAACTGACCGTCTTTGTATGTTCGAATGACATTCAATCATTTTGTATTCAGTATTATGTTAATTTAATAATATTGATTACAATGTTTAAATGATTGTTGCAATGTTTTATAGCAATTGCTTTACAAAGAAGTCTTTTTCTTTTATATGGCTTTTTAACAAATTTAATGTGTTATATTTTTATTTAAATAACTGACTAAAAATTTACGTGCAACACACATAGAAACTAGTAAATCTAAAACAAAAACAAAAAAAGAATCTTAGATTCGATAATAAGCAAATTGCCTTCGAAAATGAGGTTTAAGTTTTAAAGCTAAACTGCAGTTTCAAAAATTCTAAATTTTAGCTTATGTCAAAAGTGTTCTCCGGATAAATTCTCTACAAATTGAAAATACTTTTTAAATTTTTAACCTTTACAAAACAATTAAATAAGCAACTGTTTATGCCACAAATTAAACACTAAATCCAAAACACAATGCAATCTAAAGGATCAACTCAAAGTTGAATTGCTCATCCTCAAAGCAGGCCCCACAAAACACTTCTAAACAACATATATTCAAACGTTGTACTATACTAATAACAAACGAAAAGTTCATATAACTATAGATACTGAGATTTCTGCTACGAGAAAAAAACAAAAAAAAAAAGAAAAGAGAAACACAATATCTTTAAAGTGCATGCCAAGATTTTGTGCTCCTTTTTCCATTTCTTTTTATTTCAGATTACTTTTTAAAATGAATTGTTATAATTACATAAACTCAATGCGCATATCACGCACCACTAGGAAGTAGGAACATAGAAAAGATAGAAGGAAAAAAAGAAGAGAGAGAACAATGCTTTGATATTTCACCGACTTTTATGGTGCATTTCTAACTGAGTTAGTGAAATAAAGCATGGAATTAATCCTCAACCAGGACGTGCACACTTGTCGGCGGAGGATATCATTCTAATTAAGACATTGCTTGTGTTTTAAGGTATCCACATTGACTTCCCTCCTTTACACCATTTAAGGAGACAGTCCTAAGATGAAGGGGAATTAGGCTTTCTTTTTTCTTTTTATCTTTAGCATTCAGCAATAAAATATTGTTTCGTCTGTTTTAATATAAACTATCATATATATATATATATATATATATATATATATATATATATTACTAAGCAGTTCCATCGCGTAAAAGAAGTATAAGAAATCCATACTCCCTCCGATCCACTTTAAGTAATTTTTTGGTATTTTTCACACAGATTAAGAAATTCACCTTTTAGCATTAATTAACAATGAAATTGACCATATTAATTTTAATTTGCCCATTGAAAATATAATAAACTACTCCTAGGCTATTTACTTCAAAGGCAACTTTGGAAAGAAGAAGTTAATTCCTTCTTGATATATGAAAAAATTAAATATTGTGGACCATAAAAAATACCAAAAAATCATTTAAAATGAACCGCAATGTTAAACTAGCGTATGAATGTTGTGCAACATTACTCCACGAGGATTAATTAATAATATTTTTACTTATCATTCATGTGATTTGAACTTTCAGTCAATTGGTAATAAAGATATTTCACCATCCGAGAGAGACATAAGTTATCGAGCGGTGATGTTCACTTAGCTTTCTAACATGATTTGATCACTAACTCGTAAAATTAAGGTCAAGATGCTACCACTTAAACCAACCTCGGCTCGCCTGTTAAAGTGAAATTGGGCCTCAATGTTGGCATAACATTGGAAGCACTACTTGATCCTTAATTCCTTATTGCTTAATTTGGCAAAAGATTGACTTCTACAAGACTAATGAGATCTTTAATGCCAAATTTAAGCAACAAAGCGACCTCGATTATTTTTCACAAGGAAAAACATCCAATTCTTTTAACATAAAATATATCCTATGAGAAATGGAAAAAATGCAAAAAGCCGACTACGACAAATGTGGTACATTTTTTGTTATATAGGATATGTTAAAACATTCAAGGTTTTGATATAATATATGGTCACACGTTTGAGTTTTACACGAATTTTGAATGACCACGAATCAAGTTTCCTATGTGTAGATGGTGACCTACGTAATTTATACCCTTAAGACCAAGAAATTTAGGAGAAAATAGTACGAGCTATCCAGTTTTCGGATTGGTAATTGAAAAATAGCTGACGTTTGTAAAATCATTGAAAATAATCATTATTTTGCTGAAACATGGAAAGTTTTAGTATAATATACTGGATTGTGAAGCTCTTGCGTATAAACTTCCAGCATATTATGTTGGAACTACCGCACACGAAAATTTGTTCCCGCATAATATGATGGACATTAATGGAGCTCATGCGTTGTGAACTTTCAACATATTATGTTAGAACTCCAGCACATTATGCTGGATTTTTTTCCGATTTTTAAGGTTGCTTTTGTTCAGATTTTTATTTTTATATGAAAATATGGCTAAATTTCGATTAATTTTGAAATTGTGGCTATTTTTCAATTACCAATTATAAATGTGGCTATGATTTCTTCCTGAAATCTGGTGCTTAACCCGCATTTTGCATGTCCCTTGCCTTAATCATCATTACACTGTTTGACATATGAAAGGAAGAAAAAAGAATTACTGAAATTGTAATATTGTACTTAATGGATTCTGAATTCTACGCAAAGTAAAAAATAGTAAAAGGTGTATTGAATTCAACCGGAGTTAGCGGTCACATTTACTACAAACTTAAGAAATAGACAAACAAAAAAAAAAACTTGAAAAACAAGCCCCACGTCACAGTTCCATTTATTACATCACTAAAGAATCCAAGCCCCTTTTAGAATCTTTTAGTGTGTTGGTTGTCCAGTGTATATAAATAAGACATATATGACTGCCATTTTCTCTTTATGTGACCAGTTTTAGCATTAAAAGAAAGAAGAGAGAGAGAGAGAGAGAGTGAAGAGAGTAGAAATGGAGAGGAGTTTAAGTGTTTCAATGGGAGGAGGATTTGATGATACTTCCAAGTTTGATGATGATGGTCGCCCCAAACGAACTGGTTTGTATCCCTTCACTTTTTTTTCCTCCTTGTTTTTTTGCCCTTTTCAAACACTTCTCACTAGATTCCTCTTCATATATATACTCTTTTTTTTTAACTCCTCCCTCCCCTTTGATTTCCCCTTTAATCCCTTTTGTTGGAACTGATTCAAACTCACAACCTGCGTGGAGTTGTTACTGACTATCTGAGCAATCCCTCTTATCTCTCCGTATACATGCATTCTTAGAAAATCTTTGAAATTTCTATAAGTCAGATTTTATCATGCAAATCCATACAAAAAACTTTTTCTTTTCTCATATCATCTTTTTCACATGCACTTATGAAAAATGTTGCAAAATTCACTCAGGAGGCGACAAGAAGAATCTTCAAACACATAAAAGAGAAAAAAAGACAAGGAGATAGAAAAAGTTACTAAAAGGATGTAGCTGAAGATTGTTTCAAAAAAAGAAACCCAAGAAATGGGAATTAAGTAGGTGAATTCTATTTACATTATATTAAAAAAAAAATAGGCGAATTCTGTGCCTTGTTGAGCGGTGTTATTCGATACCTATGGATATGATGGCCAGACATGAAAGTTGGTTTTGAGCAACACCGTTACTAAATATTTTGGCTTCTGCAAAATCTTAGTGAGATTTTTTGCAAATTAAAAGCAAAGTGATTATAATTAATTTTGTGAAATTACAGGAACGGTATTGACTACAAGTGCCCATATCATAACAGCGGTGATAGGATCAGGAGTGTTATCTTTGGCATGGGCTACAGCACAGTTGGGATGGATAGCAGGACCAGTTGCTCTCGTTGCTTTCTCAGTCATAACTTGGTTCACTTCTCTCCTTCTTGCTGACTGTTATCGCGCCCCTGATGGCTCTCGCAACTACACCTATATGGATGCTGTTCGTTCCCATCTCGGTACGAATTCTATGCATTATTGACAGTGTAAAAGATATTACGATTGTGTTGTTTTCGTTTCCAACGCATCGAAAATTTGTGTTATGTTGAATGTATTTATTTTTACGTGCTGAGATCAATGTGACATTTATCTTTAAGATGCATGTTTCTCGAGGTAAGAGTTTGGTCATGTTTTTGAGTTAAACATTAATTATTTCGCTTGATAAGTTAGATTTGTAACGGCTTAAACAATCAAGTTTGGATACTTTTTCAGTTGAAGTGATAATGGTCAACGGGAATATTTGACAGTCTTTGAAATGCATCTTTGGTCATAGATCCGCAAAATCTAACAATTTTTAAGGTCTTCAAAAAATAAGAGAAAAATAACACTAATTTAATTTGATTTTATGGGGCTAAGAAACAAGTAGATCCTAACAAGTTATTTCATTCAAGATAAAATGAAAATAACAAAATTAAATAGTGTTAAAATATAAAAATATATTTTAGACCATAATAAAAAAAAATGTGCCACATTAATCGTTTTAGACCAAAAATCAGGCACGTCAATTTCCCAGGAGAATAAAAAAGAGAAGGGTTGTTGGTTGTGGTCATTAATTACAATTGAGTATTCTTTGCATAAAGCCATTGTTGGTGATAAGGATTTCATTAATGATTCACTTATCTTCTTTCGTTATGTTTCTGCCTAGACTTTGCCGTCCCATTCTTTGTTTCTGACTACAATTTTAACCATTTCTCAATGAGTTATTGTCCTTTTCTATTTTTATTTTTATTTTTA
>AWOL01S0002827.1:0-10893 GCA_000715115.1 Nicotiana otophora
CCTCCATTTCCCATTCACCCTCATTTTAAGAATATTACATCTTAAAATAAAACCTCAACAGGTTCATTACTGGTTGTGGGGGAGTTAGTGGGTTGAAATTGTTGAACTTTAGTAGGAATAAATTAGACAAGGTGGGTTGCTCTGATGGTAAGCACCCTCCACTTCCAACCAAGAGGTTGTAAGTTCGAGTCACCCCAAGAGCAAGGTGGGGAGTTCTTGGAGGGAAGGATGCCGAGGGTCATTTGGAAACAGCCTCTCTACCCCAGGGTAGGGGTAAGGTCTGCGTACACACTACCCTCCCCAGACCCCACTAGTAGGATTATACTGGGTTGTTGTTGTTGTAGTAGGAATAAATTGGAGGATTCTTTGCCTACTTTCACTGGTTTTGGAAAGTTGGAGTCTTTGGACTTTTCTCATAATAACTTGAATGGGAAAGTTGACTTGCAGTTGGGTGGATTGAACTCACTCAAGAGTTTGAACCTTAACTACAATAATTTTTCTGGTTCAGTTCCTACCAGTCTTGGAAAATTTAATCTTTTAGAGGAGCTTCAACTTTCTGCAAATTTTTTTCAAGGTGAATTCCCCACTCAAATTGTGAACTTTGGCAACTTAACTTTGATTGACCTTTCTCTTAACTTTCTATCTGGTGTCATTCCTGATAGATTAGGAGAACTTTCCAAATTGCAAGTTTTGATTTTATCAGCCAATAATTTGAGTGGCACAATCCCACAATCCGTTGGGAATATCAAAACATTGACGGTTTTTGCTGCGAATCAGAATCGTTATGTTGGAAATATACCCCTTGGTTTAACCAAGAACCTGAGGAATTCAGACCTCAGTTTTAACAGTTTAACTGGTATAATACCTCAGGACCTGTTATCCCCAATGAACTTGCAGTTTGTTGATCTGACTTCCAATAAGTTGGAGGGACCTGTTCCTACAAACTTGTCAATAAATTTGATTCGGTTGAGATTAGGGGACAATGCTTTGAATGGGTCGATTACATCTGCTTCTTTTGGAAGCCTTCAGAGTTTGACCTACTTGGAGCTGGACAACAACCAGCTAAGTGGACCAATTCCTTCTGAATTGGGGAAGTGCCAAAACTTGGCGCTTTTGAACTTAGCCCAGAATAAGCTGAGTGGTGTTATTCCAGTAGAGTTGGGTGATATTTCTAATCTTCAGGTACTGAGTCTTCAATCCAATAACCTAGTTGGGGATATTCCGAGTAACATTTCGCAGTTGAATAGATTGCAGAGGCTCAATATCAGCTGGAATTCATTGAATGGTACCATACCAAGTTCAATATCCAGTTTGAAAAACCTCACAAACTTGAATTTGCAGGGGAATAAGCTAAGTGGTAAAATTCGGCCTGACATTAGTAACTTAAATCTGTTGTTAGAACTCCAACTTGGAGGGAACCAACTTGGTGGGGCTATTCCAGCTATGCCGTTAAGTTTGCAGATTGCTTTGAATCTCAGTCACAATCTCTTTGGAGGACCTATACCAATTACTCTTATCTAGATTGACTTCATTGGAAGTTTTGGATCTCTCTTACAACAGGTTCTCAGGTCAGATTCCCGACTTTCTGCCTAAAATGGGAGGATTGACTAGGTTAGTGCTTTCAACAATCAACTCTCTGGAATTCGTCCGGAGTTTGAAAGCTTTGTCATTGTTGAATCAAGTGGAAATAGGGGTCTGATTTATCCTTCCCCAGTTGCAAAATTAGAAAACAATGAGAAAAAGGGCAAAACATTGTCATCAACCATAGTCCTCCTCTTTGTTTTAGGTGGCTTTGTTTTTGGTATATTTGCAATTATTTGTATCCGCTACGTTGTTTTAAAGAACCTGCACAGAACTGAGTTTTATTGGATCATTGATGATGACCTCCACAAGTCTCAAATTAAATTATCCAAGACCATGGCTGCAATTTGTAGGCCAATTAACGTTATGCAAAGCAATGAATTCTACACATACTACAAGGTTATGATGCCTTGTGGTATATACTATTGATTCAAGAAGATTGAGAGGCAGAGCAAGTCATTTAACTTGCATAGCTTTGAAAGATTCAAACAAGGGCTTGTCAATATAGGTCACCTTAGCAATTACACTATGGCCCCCCTTGCTTATGTTGTGGAATCTGATACGGCATTTATCTTTTATGAATATCCTCAACATGGAACCCTCTTTGACCTGCTTCATGGAAGATGTGATGACGGTATTTTAGACTGGAAAAGTCGTTTCACCATAGCAGTTGGCGTTTGTAGAGGTTTAGCTATCTTACATGGAGGCTCTCTCTTCCGCGATTCGATCATCCTCCTCTATGTTTCAACAAGCAGCATATTTATGAAACATTTGCACCAGCCCTTAATTGGAGATATTGAGCTTGGGAGGGCAATTAATCCTTCAGAATTTGCTGTAGCAGTGGGATATGTTCCTCCAGGTTAACTGATCCTTACGTGGTTTTTAAGATAGCGACTTGATTCATTTGTTAAATTAGAAATTATCACTTAAATGAATGCTCTTTATTCCTGTGTTTTCATAAAATCTTCTACTTATATACATAACAATCACTCACTTCACTCGACATACTATTTCTCCTATATTTGAGAAGGCAATAGAGACTCTTTTAAGGATTCAAGAATTCCATTATTTGATTGTAAATCAAGAAATTTAATTGTTCGTTGCATCTTGAGAGTATGAAGCCAACAACTATATCTACTTGGGTAGGACGACAACCACAACAAAGACATCATCTTGTCAATGTTGGGAAAATTAATCCCCACTAAAATAATATTCACGGTATACGACTATAATAAATGCGGATTACTAAAATATTGTAACCAACGGTAATAATAAGAGAAACAAGGACACCGAGATTTTTACGTGAAAAACCCTTCTGAATAAGGAAAACATCACGGCCCGAGAGGAGCAACTAATTTCACTATAGCGAGGATTTTACAATCTGTGGTACCGAGTAAAATACTCAAAGACCACTAAACACTCAAAAGAAATAACTCTCTTTTGATTTTTCCACGTTACTACAATACCGCTCAAACTCTATATTTTTCCTCAGAAAGTATTTTGCTTCTTACTCTGTAAATCACTCTCTTTCTCTTTGTTTTGATGTTATTACAAATTAAGGTAGAGGCACCTATTTATAGTTGAAGAATGTCCATATTGATGTATGCAATGACATCAATATTCAATTCAAAAGCTAGTTGCCCAAATTGAACTTCTAAATTGGTTGGCTTGACAAAACCAAAAACAAAAAGCTTCATCTTCTTTCACATGGGCCATGGGATGGACCCAATAAATCTTCCCCTCCAGTCCCATGCACCTGAAGGAGGTAACATCGGAGTTTCTAGTTTGAGTGCGTGCCGACAAGTTCTTTGCATAGCTCGAACTTATCTCTTGGTACCACCTTGGTCAGCATATCCGAAGGATTCTCACTTGTATGGATCTTCTTGACCTGCATAGATCCATCCTCTATCCTTTCTCGAATCCAGTGATATCTCATGTCGATATGCTTCGTCCTTGCATGATACATGGTGTTTTTGCTCAGGTCTATTGCACTTTGACTGTCACAATAGACGACATACTCCTTTTGATGTAATCCAAGCTCTCGAAGGAACTGTTTCAGCCAAACCATCTCCTTTCCAGCTTTAATAGCGGCAATATACTCTGCTTCAGTTGTAGAGAGTGCAACACACTTCTGCAACTTCGACTGCCATGATATAGCTCCCCCTGAAAAAGTGAACATGTATCCTGTAGTAGATTTATGATTATCAAGATCACCTGCCATATCAGCATCTGTGCAGCCCTTCAAGACTAGATCTGATCTCCCAAAATACAAGCATTCATCTGAGTTTCCTTTTAGATATCTAAGTATCCACTTCACAGCTTCCCAATGTTCTTTTCCGGGATTATTAAGAAACCTGCTAACAATACCGACAGCATGAGCAATATCAGGTCTGGTACATACCATTGCATACATCATGCTCCCGACGGCAGATGAATATGGAACTTTAGCCATACTTTCTTTATCTTCCTTTGTTGTAGGACACATTGTCTTGCTCAACTTCATATGGCCAGCAAGAAGCGTGCTAACTGGTTTAGCACTCATCATGTTGAAGCGTTTAAGTATATGTTTAATATACTTATGCTATAACAGCAATAACTTACTATTTGTCCTATCTCGGATAATCTCCATTCCTAGAATTTGTCATGTTGGACCCAAGTCTTTCATGTCAAATGACTTGGACAAATCTTCGTTCAACTTGGAAATCAACTTCTTGTCTTATCCTACAATCAGCATGTCATCCACATATAACAACAAAATGATAAAGTTATTGTTAGAGAATTTCTTATAGTATACACATGGATCTGTAAAAAAGTCTTTGTGTACGTTTGACTTCTCATGAATGAGTCAAACTTCTTGTACCACAGCCTAGGCGCTTGTTTCAGCTCATAAAAGCTCTTTTTCAACTTGCACACCATGTGTTTCTTCGCCTTTACTTCAAAACCTTCTGGCTGCTCCATATAGATCTCTTCTTCCAAATCTCCATGCAGAAACACAGTTTTAACGTCCAACTGCTCCATTTCAAGATCTAGGCTAGCTGCCAAGCTAGAGATTGTTCGTATAGAAGTCATTTTGACAACAGGTGAGAAAATTTTATCAAAATCAATACCTTTGTTCTATTCAAAACCTTTTACTATCAATCGAGCTTTGTGTCTGATCAGCTTGTCGTTTCATCTTTCTTGATCTTAAAGACTCACTTGCACTTAAGCAGTCTTTTTTTGCCTTTTGGAAGTTCAACCAGTTCGTACGTATCATTCTTCTGTAAAGAATTCATCTCTTCTTGCATGGCTTCCATCCACTGGATTTGTTCCGGATGAGATAGCACCTCCTTGAAATTCTCTGGCTCCCCCTCATCAGTGACGAGGATATACTCCGAAGAAGGATACCTTGTGGACTCTACCTTCTCTCTTTCAGATCTTCTCAAAGGTTGTTGTCCTTCTTCTTCTTGTTGTTGCTTCTTCTTCCTCTTGTGGACTAGGGTACTCCCCTGCTCAGCAACCTCTTCATCTACACCTTCTGTGTGCCATTCTTCACCTGTGGAAGGATTACGTACAGGTACAGTAGGAGTAGTAACAAAGTTAGTAACTGTACCATTATCATTTTTGATCTTTGTTAATTGATCACTATCAATCCCGACCGCATCTTCTCTGAAGATCACATCTATGCTTCTGATGATCTTTTTCCTTTCTAGGTCCCACAATCTGTAGCCGAACTCTTCATCTCCATAACCGATAAAAATGCAGGGAATAACTTTGTCATCCAGCTTCGTTCTCTGCTCCTTCGGCACATGTGCAAAAGCTTTACATCTAAACACTTTCAGATTAGGACACCTCTTTGTTGGTCTAGACTTTCTCTGGAATGTCAAACTCCAATGGAACTGATGGACTTCTTTTAATAAAGTAACAGGTTGTGCAAGCTGCTTTACCCGAAAATGACTTAGGTAGTTTTTCCATTTTGAGCATACTTCTCACTTTTTCGACAATGGTGTGATTCATCCTTTCAGCTACATCATTGTGTTGTGGGGTTCCAGGAACTGTCTTCTAATGTCTAATTACATGGCTTGAGCAGTAGTCTTCAAACTCCTTTTAAGTATACTCTCCTCCATTGTCTTTCCTAAGACGCTTTTATTTTTTACCTGTCTCCCTTTCCACCAGAGCATGGAATTTCTGAAATACTTGAAATACCTGGTCTTCGGTTCTCAAAAAATAAACCCACAATTTCGGTGAAGCATCATCAATAAATGTGAGAAAATATTTGTTACCTCCCATTGATTATCCATTGGACCACAAACATCAGAATATACTAAATCAAGTATATTCAATTTTCTTCCATAACGATACCTTGTGTTGTTTTCCAAATAAACAATAATCACAAGAATTTAGAGTTGAACCTTTTGCAAATGAGATGAATGACTTTTTGGATAGGATCTGCAGTCCCTTCTCACTCATATGGCCAATTTCCGGTGCCATAAATCTGCAGGCGTATCATCTACAGCCGCATGTAATCCATCTTCACATATCTCAGTGGTTGTCTTGTACAATGTGTAGAAAGCAACTCCTTTAGCAATCACCAATGATCCCTTGGTGAGTCTCCACTTCCTATTGGCGAAGTGATTCTTGTACCCGTCTCGATTTAGAGCGATCCCTGAAATCAAATTCATTCGCAGATCTGGTACGTGCCGTACATCTTTTAAAACTAATGTGCATCCGATATTTGTCTTGATACAAATGTCGTCAATCCCCACAATCTTTGAGTGACTGGTATTTCTCATCTTGACCATTCCAAAGTCTTCTGATTTATATCGATAGAAGAATTCTCTTACCGGTGTGGCATGGTAGGAAGCTGCTGTGTCAACCACCCATTCTGACTCTTGGCTTGCTAAGTGCATGCATTTCTCCTCCTCGTGAACGAAAAGAACCACTGAATCATCGTTGTGCACTGCAGCGGTTGTGTTGTCATCATTCTTCTGGCCACTACTCTCGCCTCGACCTTTCTTTGGGCAATCCCTTCTGAAGTGACCGGGTTGACCGCAACTGTAGCAATTTCTACCCTTTGACCAGTTCCTGGACTTTCCACGAGCTTTGGATTTATCATGGCTACTCGATGCTCTATAAAAACTTCTTCCTCTGTTTTCCATGATAAGAGCCTGCCCCTGATTTTCGGGCTTCTTCCTCATCTTATCATTGAGTAGGATGGATGATGTGACCTCCTTTAAATCGATGGTATCTCTACCATGCAGGATGGTTATTGCCAAATTATCATAGGAAAATGGCAACGAGTTTAGAAGCATGATAGCCTTATCTTCTTCAGTGATTGTTTCTCCAAGGTTTGCCAGCTGCGTGATTAATCCATTGAATATATTTAAATGGGACAAGAAATTTGTACCTTCACTCATATGGATGCCATAAAGTTGCTTTCTCAAAAACAACTTGTTTGTTAAGGATTTGGACATGTATAGACTTTCTAGTCTTTTCCAAATACCACATGTACTATTTTCATCCCCGATATTATTGAGTACTTCATCGAACAAGTGCAGTCAGATTGTACTAGCCGCCTTTTTATCCATGTCTACCCATTCCTCGTCTTTCATGGTTTCCGTCTTTGCCTCTTTTCCATCTAGTGCAATGTCTAACCCTTGTTGGATGAGCAGGTCCTTCATCCTTCTTTGCCATAGGGAGAAACCGTCATTACCGTTGAATCTTGTTACTTCATACTTTACTCCTGATATATTTTTTTTTCACAGAGTAAAATTGACTGTAAATAATATTTCTGTGAATGAGCAGAACTTGTGCTCTGATACTAGTTGTTGGGAAAATTAACCCACACAGAAATAATATTCACGGTATACGAATATAATAAATACGGATTACTAAAATATTGTAACCAACGGTAATAATAAGAGAAATAAGGACACCAAGATTTTTACGTGGAAAACCCTTCTGAATAAGGGAAAAATCACGGCCCGAGAGGAGCAACTAATTTCACTGTAGCGAAGAATTTACAATTTGTGGTACCGAGTAAAATACTCCAAGACCACTAAACACTCAAAAGAAATAACCTTCTTTTGATTTTTTCCACCTCACTACAATACCACTCAAACTCTCTATATTTTTCCTCACAGAGTATTTTGCTTCTTACTCTGTAAATCACTCTCTTTCTCTTTGTTTTGGTGTAATTACAAATGAAGGTAGAGACACTTATTTATAGTTGAAGAATGTCCATATTGATGTATGCAATGACATCAATATTCACTTTAAAAGCTAGTTGCCCAAATTGAACTTCTAAATTGACTGGCTTGACTAAATCAAAAAAAAGAACTTCATCTTCTTTCACATGGGCCATGGGATGGACCCAATAGTCAATAAAGCATGACGAACCAACTTTCATTTTCTTAGTGTTTATTACTTTAGGGACTTCATTTATAGTTCCTTTCGTTATATTCTTTGTAAGAGACCAGCTCATTGAATCTTACTCCTTTAAAATGTAAGACACCAGTTCCACCAATGAGCAACTCTGTATTTTGTCTTCCTTCTGTTTTTAAATAGAACTACACAAGAAATAACACAAATTTCATGTCTAATTCCAATGATCTAAACATGATTCCGTAAAATCCAGTTCCAACATTACCTCAGTGTTTTATACAAAGTCCTGTTTTGAACCACCTGGAATGATTTTTTATGTAATTTTGTATTTGCAGAATATGCATATGTGATGAGAGTAACTGAGGCTGGTAATATGTATAGCTTTGGGGTGATAATGCTTGAGTTGCTAACTGGAAAACCAGCCATTAGTGAAGGAATGGAGTTGGCTAAGTGGGTATTAGGCAAGTCAATCCAGCATGAAGATTTGGGTGAAGTTCTCGACAGCAGAGTGAGTGGAAAATCTATTCAAGTTCACCAGCAAATGCTTTTAGTGCTTGAAATTGCTCTGCAATGCTTAAGTGTCTCCTCAAGTGAAAGACCTGATGCCAAATAATTACTAGAGACATTGCTAACCTTGGGCTAGCAGTTTGGTATTTAATCACAGATATTGTAAGGATTTGTAACACTGTTCTACCTCTTGTCTTTATCATCTGTCTTTTGAGGTATTTGCATACCTCTTGAGAAAGATATTTAATAGTCTTATTCATAAGAATATGTGTCTAAGCTACCCTATTGCGTGTGAGTAAATTCATTTCACCTTGCTATTGGTTAGGAGGCAGGAGAATAGGAGGAACTATCTGAACAAATTTCTCACACTCTCCTTTAGCCTTGCTGGGATCTCACTAAGCTTTGGGAGGTGATATCTTGTGCTCCTCCTAAATAGGCTCTCCCGCTTGCTTGGCTACTCTCACTTGGGTCCTTAGTCCTTACCGACATCTACTACGGGCGGCCCCTGGGCCTTTGGTCTATCTGATGCTGCATATGACACAACGAAAGTCTCAATCTTGGATCCTCTGCCCACGGATCTGGTCCTTGTCATATGGCACAAGCACAATGTAATATGGCCAATTTTTTATAACATTTGCCGTGACATAATATCCATTATAATAAATTTGTGGTTCATAACATTTGCCATGACATAATATCCATTATAACAAATTTGTGGATCATGACATTTGCCATGACATAATATCCATTATTAGGCTAAGGATTTCTTGCTATAAATAGAGGAGTTTCTCCTCATTTGTAGATACACCAACAAGACTTGTCTTTAATTCTTGTTTCTTCCTTTCTTCTTTTATTAAGAGTGTTTTGTATGAGAGTTAAGTGTTGGGAAGCACTTGTGTGAACCCTTTCTTTGGAGTGATCTTGTGAGGTTATTCCCTTAGGGTATTTGGGATTAATTAGAGTATTTACTCTAATTTTGTACTCTCTTTTGTACTCTTATTGTTATAGTAAATTGCCCCTCTCCGCTTGTGGACGTAGGTCACTTTGACCGAACCACGTTAAATTTGTATCTTCTTTATCTACTTTAATTGTCATTATTATCAACTTCCATTGCCTTTGTTATTGCTATTATACCGTTGTTTGGCTATATTCCGTACTACCCGGATTTCCGATCCTAACAAATTGGTATCAGGGCCGGATCTAACCGGGTTTGTTTCCGTAGCCAATATGACTATAACAAAGACCTATGTTGAGAAATTTGACCGAAGTGCAAACTTCGGAATGTGGCAATTAAAGATGGAAGCTATCCTAATTCAGGATGGCTTAGACTTGGCGTTGCAAGGAAAGGAGAAGAAGCCGGATAAAATGACGGATGAGGAGTTTGCCGTCATAGACAAAAGGGCAAAAGCAGGTATCATTTTACATCTCTCAAATGAGGTTTTACGTGAAGTTTCTATTGAAACCACAGCTAAAGGCATGTGGGAAAAATTGAAAACTCTATATATGAAAAGGACGGTGGAAAATAGACTTTACCTGAAGCAGAAGCTTTATACAATTCGTATGAGTGAAGGTACCTCTATTCTCTCTCATCTTGACACCTTTGATTCCATTCTTATGGATTTGAGTAATATAGATGCTGAAATTAAAGATGAGGATCAAGCTGTGTTACTGCTTTGTTCTCTACCCCCATCTTTTAAGCATATAAGAGATACTATGCTTTATGCAAAGGATAATATCTCTTATAAGGATATTAAATCTATCTTAAAATCAAAAGAACAGATAGATAGTGATATTACTGGGGAAGCTAGTGGAACTCAAGCGGAAGTTGGCTTGTTTGTTAGGGGCAAATCCGACTCCAATTCCAGATACAATAATTTAGAGTGTCGCTATTGTCATAAGAAAGGTCACAATATCTCTGAATGCTATAAACTGAAAAATAAAGAAAAGCACAAAGAAAGAAAAAATGAACACAAAAATATTGACACCGTCGAAGCTAGTGTAGCAACTGATGAGGTTGAGGGAACTATATTTTTAGCAACTGAAACTAGTTTCAGATTAGAAAATGAGTGAATTTTAGATTCTGGTTGTTCATATCATATGTGTCCTAGAAGGGACTTGTTTTTCTACATATAATTCAGTTGCTGGTGGAGTTGTCCAATTGGGTAACAATGTTACTTGTAACGTTATTGGCAAAGGTACAATTCGGGTCAAAATGCACGATGATGTGGTGAGAACTCTTACCGATGTTAGATATGTTCCTGAGTTGAAGAAAAATCTCATATCTTTGGGCACTTTAGAATCCCTTGGGTGCAAATTCACTGGTGAAGGTGGAGTTCTGAAAATTTTTCAAGGTGCTCGTGTGATCATGAAAGCACACAGATCTGGTTCGTTGTATACTTTATTGGGATCCACTGTTATAGGCCCTACTACAGTTTCGGTATCAGA
>AWOL01S0002827.1:11711-41261 GCA_000715115.1 Nicotiana otophora
TTTGTAATATGGCCAATTTTTTATGACATTTGCCATGACATAATATCCATTATAATAAATTTGTGGTTCATGACATTTGCCATGACATAATATCCATTATAACAAATTTGTGGATCATGACATTTGCCATGACATAATATCCATTATTAGGCTAAGGATTTCTTGCTATAAATAGAGGAGTTTCTCCTCATTTGTAGATACACCAACAAGACTTGTCTTCAATTCTTGTTTCTTCCTTTCTTCCTTTATTAAGAGTGTTTTGTATGAGAGTTAAGTGTTGGGAAGCACTTGTGTGAACCCTTTCTTTGGAGTGATCTTGTGAGGTTATTCCCTTAGGGTATTTGGGATTAATTAGAGTATTTACTCTAATTTTGTACTCTTATTGTTATAGTAAATTGCCCCTCTCCGCTTGTGGACGTAGGTCACTTTGACCGTACCACGTTAAATTTGTGTCTTCTTTATCTACTTTAATTGTCATTGTTATCAACTTCCATTGTCTTTGTTATTGCCATTATACCATTGTTTGGCTATATTCCGCACTACCCGGGTTCCCGATCCTAACACACAATCTTTAGTTAATACGCTTATTTGGCTCTAGACACTTATAGACATTAAAAGAATCCTAAAATGACTGTATATTAGAAAGCCTAATATCCTTCCACATAGTCACTGGTTATAGATATGGCGCTCAACGTATTCATTTTAGAGATCCCATTAAGACACTAGTCTATGACTCGCAAGAAAATCAATACTCTGATACCAAGTTTATCACACCCTAACTAGGGGCTAGCGAGTTTGCTTAATATTCTCATCGTCTAACCTCACATAAAATAATTCATATGCTAAATTAAATTCAAAGAATGTCATAAGTATCGTAACTAATCAACTCAACGGAGGAGACACAATTTTACAGTTAGGAGTAACACAGACGTTCCCAACCATAATCTCTAACTTCTGGCGTTTGTGGTCTAAGTAAGTTTTTTGTCTACTCTAACCTACCGGTAGACAATTAGACGATACCATCTAGCTGAATTTATGCCTTGCACTTGATGGTACGCTCACATAAGTCTAACATTTGCTACGAGTCTTTTCAATATTTACGGGAATCTGTATATCAATAGAAAATGTAGATAGCTTCTAGGTTTTGCGAACCTAACTTATTTATTAATGTAAGGAGACGAGTCTAAAGGAGCTAAATAGATGGTGACGATTCACATAGTTGACCCTTACTAGCTTGAGATTGAGGCTTAGTTCTTTTTGTTGTATATAAATGTACTTGTCTTTGAGATATTTCTTTTTAGAAAATTTCATATGTTTAATTTTATAATATTTGTTTATGTCCTCCTTTAGGCTTTAGAGAGGATATATGTATCAGGTTCTAATACAAGTCTTCATAGAATGAGACTAAAGCAAGGGGTGCTGGAAAGGGTTAAACTGGAAAATTACCTACTCCCTCTGTTCACTCTTAGTTGTCAAGTATTCTAAAAATAAATTTTTATTTTTACTTGTCATTTTTCGCATATCAAAAATAATTTATTTTTCATCTTTTTCCTTAACATTAATTACTCATTCCAAATCATTTTTCAAATCCATTAAGACTATACACCAATTAATATGGGTATCATGGTAAATTTTACACTTAAATTATTATTTCTTAAGGGGTGTGCAAAGTCAATAATGGACAAGTAAAAGTGAACGGAGGGAGTAATAGTTTAGTTAGACAAGGTTGTTTCCGTAGTTTGCACCTTACTGTGACAGTACTCGGTCATATGCACAAGATAGTAAAGAGGATACAGCGAGTGCATCAGATACCTGCACGAAGAAACAACAAAGAACATCGGTAAAACAGTGATCAATCCTCATTTAGTTATAAGATTAAATGACACTCTACAGCTTCAGAAACCAGCTAAATAGTAAGAATCAACGATATATCCCTCTATCCATGAGTATCTATTCTATCTATAAATGTAGAGGATCTCTCTATAGAAATAGATTTCGTTTATGGAATGATATGATCGACAAACCATAGCCGATATCAGCTAAACTGGACTTCTGTTGGATCAAGTCTTTCGGGAAGCTTGTCAATAAAATCTCATTCACCAAAACCGTATCTTATGCTCCTTTTTGCACCCCGAACTTGTTATTCCTTGATGGATGAAGAACAAATCATCATTGACTTGAAAGAATATTTCAAAAGAAGAAAAAACGTCATAAGTTGGGTGAATACTCAACAGGAAAACCAGTTCAGTAAAATAACACAGCAAAGGGATTCAAACTTGTCACCAAGAAGCTGGAAGAGGTATACACAATAATGTTATATGTACAACTTCACCGGGTAGCTGGAAAGGTTTACATTTCTCTTTACACTAAAGGTTCAAATGAAACAAAAAAGAATTTTAGTACTCATATCCGACATCATTCTTTAATCTATGAAACAATCTTTTTTTAATCAAGAATCTATGAAACAATCTTCTATTTCTCTCATTTCAAATTGCCAAGAAAAGGCAAAATGGTTTTGCCTCTGAAGCTCGTTCCCTAAACCCTCAATCCATCCTCCGGCTTGCAATTTTTTCCATCATGGTTCTCGATAACACACCCACGGCAAGGTTGTGGAGCCAGTGCATCATGAAACCATCTTAGCTCGTTGCGACTTCTATCCATCTCCTTTGGCATCCGTACAGTTGTTTATCTTGATGTCATTATACTTGAAATGCAGTATTTACCCTTATACCAACCACTACTACCAAAGGTATGTCATCTTTTTATCTAGGACTAGCGAGATCGATCTCAGAGTTTCTTATAGCAGGATGAGCCTCAGTACAGTACCTTTAAAACCGCTTCCAAATCATCTAGTTGGAACCGACAGTAATCACGGATCAGTATGCCGCGGTGAATATATACCTGGGCCCTGCACACACTGCCCGTCACACCCTGGAAATTGGTTTCGCCCGAAGCATCGGATCAATGATCACCCATGACATCTGTGGAACACTAGTGCCACAAAGGCCTTTGGTGGTCTTAATGTCCAACGATGAACTCATACACATTGGCATTGACGTCAATTGAACTGCACCCAGGTGACTTCTTAACACCTAAATCTCGCATAGTTCCTCTGACCTTTGATACATCTTCCCATCTGCCAGCAGATGCATAGGTGTTCGCCAGAAGCGTATGAGTGCTAGAATCATAAGATTCAATCTCCATAAGCAGTTTAGCCACACGTTCACCGACATCAACACTGCCGTAAATTCTGCAGGCACTGAGCAAAGCCCCATATATTGGAATTATAATCTCATTATCTTTTTTCGGTATCATAGATATCGTTTCTTCAGCTTCTCTTAAGAGCCCAGCACGACCAAGTAGGTCAATCAGACAACCATAATGTTCTAACTTTGGCTGAATCCCATAAATCCTACTCATTGAGTGGAAATACCTGCGGCCTTCCTCTACCAAGCCCCCATGGCTGCATGCACTCAACACTCCGATAAAAGTGATATCATCAGGGCAAAATCCAGCTTGTTCCATTTGTGAGAACAGCTCGAGTGCTTTCCTCGTGTTCCCGCTCATGGCTAACGCACAAATAATTGAAGTCCATGATGCAGTATCTTTCTCTTTTAATCCATCAAATATTTCCATCGATTTTTCTATGCAACCACACTTTGCATACATCTCTATAAGGGCAGTACCAACAACTGCAGTAATAGCTATTTTGTTTTCCTTCATGTAATCACGAATCCATTCCCCTTGTTCAAAGGCTCCTATCTGAGCACAACCAGTGAGAAGAGCAACCAGTGTGTATTTATCAGGTTTAATCCTTTGCATTTGCATCGTACGAAACAAATTCATTGCATCATCAACACGGTTGAATTGCACATACCCATTAATCATAGTTGTCCACAGAACTAGATCCCTTACCGGACTCCTCTCAAAAAGTTTTCTAGCTTCATCCAATTGACCACGATTAACATACCCAGAAACCATACTAGTCCAACATATAACATTTCTCGTTGGCATATCATCAAAAATCTGCCTAGCCACCATCAAGAATCCACACTTAGAATACATGTCCACTAATGCATTCCCAATAATAACGCTAAACCCAAGCTCTTCAACAACGTATCGATGAATTTCTTTACCAAGTTCCAAGCTTTTCAATGCAGTGCAAGCTGACAAAGTACTCACAATTGTCGCTTCGTCAGGCTTAACACCACTTTCCTCCCGCATCTTCATGTAAACCCCAACAGCATCCTCATACCTACCACATCTCACAAATCCAGAAATCAATATATTCCATGCGACCGAATCTCTGTGAGGCATTTCATCAAACACTTTGTTCAAACTCGTCACACAACCAAACACACCATACATATCCATAACAGAATTACCAACATAGTTATCAAACCAAATACCAGATTTCAACACATAGCCATGAATCTTTTCACCTTCCTTAACCATTTTCAACTCACCAATAGCTTTAAACACAAATGGATAAGTAAAATTATCAGGACACAAGCCACCTATTCTCAATTCATCAAACAAGAAAAGGGGTTGTTTAAATTGACCATTTTTCACATATCCTTTAATCATTACATTGTACATGAACAATGTACGGTTGTGACAATAAGCGAAGATTTTCTTGGCGTAATTAAAGTCTCCTCCTTGGAGTATATCAGTTGTAAAAGCTAAAAGCTTGTGTAAAATGCCAATGCGTTTGTGGAAATTGAGGGTGATGACTTGGGCATGGATTTGTTTGAGTTGTGTATTGGATTTGCATGTCTTTAGAAGCTCAATGCATGTTTTAGTGTCAAGTGTTTCTTTTGGTGAACAATTGATGAGAGTTGAGAAGCTAGTAAGTTTATTAATGTAACGACTAGAAATTAACCTTAATGAACACATTATAGGAGTTTAGTGTAGAATAGAACGCATTATAAGTAGTTGAAGGCAATTTTAATAGGTGATAGGACACTGAGGACTTGAAGTAATTTCAATAAATAAGTCATACGCAGAACTAATCAAAGTTAATCCATAAGTAGGTTCGGGATACCAAATAGTTATCCTAAAAAGAAACAATCAATTAATTTTTGATTTGATTACCCGGGTAGTGTTAAGGTCTGCATACACTCTACCATTTTCAGACCCCGGGATTTTACTGGGTTATTGTATTATTCTTCTTTTTTTTTTTAAATAATAGTATATTATTTAGAAACAATTAATTTTGCACATTTTATTTTACCTTAGTAAAAACCTTTGAAGAATTAAGGTATTGCTCGTTGATTCTGTGGCTGAATTCAAAATGAAAATTAAATATAATGGATAACTAAGTAGTATATAAAGTTGAAGATAGTTTTGATTAGATTAGATCAATTACCTTAAGTCATTTGCAGGATTGGATATAGTAGATTCACGCGTAATCCACATCCATTGCCAATCAAATTTTTCGATATAGAAGAAAAATGAGTTTATAGCATCATGATAGATGAAGAAACTAATCCGAAAAATAGTCACCACCTTTCAACTATAATTCCTAAAAGCAAACCCAAAGGTATCAAACGGATTAAGTTTTGGTTATCTATTGATTTGCATCCAATGTTGCGACCGGATTGTTGGCGAACATAATAATATATAGTAGAGCAAAGTGTGAATTTAAAAAATTGAAGAGAGGTAATGTAAATGTGAAATTCAGGATCAATGGTAAGTGAGTGTAATTTTAGTCCAATTTCAAGGTATATATACGTATTAAAGTGTTTTTGCACATGTAGAGATATTTCGATCGAGTCAAATACAAATTATTCGGTTAAATAGGTAATGTTCGTATTTGATCCATCTTTGGATATTGTCATATTTCGGCAATGATTGGTACATATCAGTTTATCAACAATAATACCTTTTGGAGTGAGCTATTCAATGTGTCTTTTTCCTCGCAAAATGGTTGTAAGTTGTGTCTCTTAATAAAGTATGAAACGTCCTCTTGTAGGCATTATTTTTGTTATGAATAAATTAGGATTGTAATATTATTTAAAGGGGCATTTAAGTAATTTAACTTCTAACTAAGTGGTTAATGCTTTTAATATAATATATAGATAGATAGATTATGTAGCTACTATTGGTGGCCAATATTTTTTGTCTTTGCTACGAGTACATCGAGAAAACAAATACTCCATGTGATTGAAACTCAATATGCTTAAAGATTAAAGTGTTAGCAATATTTTAGGATTTTATGTTATTTATAATGTTTTGCAAGAAACAAATTTCCTCGTTTTGCAACAATCTACTATCAAACTATTCCATCTATTTAAGTTGAATATCTACAAAATATCTTCACCTTTCATAAAGAAATATATACGCATATAATACTTATAACAATTGAAGTGCGACACTTGTAATCTTCTCTATCAACTTTTCCTCTACCTTCTTATGAAAGGGGGGAAAATGTCTACATGTAATCCACCAATTTATGGACAATAAAATATCAAATCTTCTTTTAATTTTCGCGCAAAGTCATATTAGATATTGAACGTTGAAACGCAAGGAATAAAACACAAGCATTGCAAGCATGGTGGGAGAAATTAGGAAAAATAATCCTTTTTTAGATTCAGCATAAAGTAACGTAGTGTTTGATTAGAGAGAATAAGAATTGTAGTGCCGCCCGTTCTTAACCAGTTCTGAAAGGGTTCGCTCATGTATAACTAATGCAACATTTAGATGATTGTAGTAGCCAAATTCCTTCCTATCATCTTTGTGCGCACGATTCCAACTGAGCAAGTCTACTCCAAGTTGTTTGTAGATGAATCTACCACTTCAAGACCTATGTAATGGAGGAGAACCATAAGCAAGCAAAATGGTATAGCATTGTCCTGACGAACTTTTTTGTCAAATAAGGTACTTATATCAGTAGACACTGCACATCACTTTCAGAACAAACAAAAGCTTAGAAAGAAGGAAAAGAAAAAAGGAAAATAGAAATGAGTAGACTGAGAAGTTCCACCCAATGAAACGGCAAAAATGAAGCTTGGGCTGCGCTGCAAATAAATAACGGTCAACAGGGACCGTGAAGCAGAAGAAAGCTGCGGAGTTTATTAGGGCATTACTGCTCTGCATTATACTGATATATGCAGAGTTAAAACCAAGAGCTCTAGCAGGTGGACCAGCAAAATTTACCCAGAAAGGTATCTTACCATTCTGGTATCCCAGGCAAGCATAAGCAGATAGTGTCTTTTGTTATCTTAATATGTTGAGAAACTTCAGCTAACAATGCAATGATACAAGACCTATAGACTAATCTTGACAACTTTCATTCTAATCCAAAGTTGACCCTGGAAAAGGCAACAAAGTTGCAAAAACAGACAAGTAAGATGCCACACTGGTTCATGCGTAAAATACACCTACCTAAATCTCCCGCTGAACACATCTATGCCCTCTTCTTATCTTGTAATGGTCCTTTGGGAATTTTGCTTAAAACCTTGGCATCAAAGAGAGCATATATTTTCTTGATTTCCTGCACTGCTTTCTCAGCGAATGGATCCACTTTATCGTCGTACTTCTGAAAAAAGGAACTGTATGAATGACTACATATGCGGGTTCACTGGGAGGAAGACCATGAAAAAGTGTATCAGTTAAGAAGATATAGCAAATACAAAAGAAACATAAGATCACAGAAAAATTGCACTGACATGTAAAACAGTGTCAAGAAGTTGCAGCAATTGCTCACAACTGAGAAAACCCCATAGATCAGCAATGACGGCGAGGAACGTCTTCAGATCTCTCCCAGATGCAGTTTCACGTAACACTGTAAGAGCATGGTTAATTCAATCCGCAGAGCAGAAGGGATCTCAAGGCAGGCTTTGGCTCCTCTGGAAGGTGAACTTCTGGGATATCTGGTGGTTTCTTGTTAATAAAGGTTGTTGCATTGCACAACAAGACAATGCAAGGGTGAAGATCAAAGGTGACAATTAGACCGATCAGGTGGTACTCAAGCATTCAAAAGAACCAAGATGAATGTACGCCAACAGATATCATTTTGTTCCTCCACAGAAAGTCCATCAGGAGATCTGCTTCCACCAAAAGATTCGTGAACCGGCTCTCCCTACAAACAGTATCGAAATCTTGCTCTTGACCAGTGCTAGTGACCCCTCTGCCACAGCCATAGGATCATCATCCTCACTGAGCTGCGATTCAAATACCAAACCCGAGATACAAAAGGAACCTGAAAGACTTGAAAGTAAAAACTATTACTGCATTGCCCAGCAGTAAGCAGATAGATACAAGCTCACATAAGCTTACAGTATCATAGATCTCATCAAAGACTAACGAAAAAAGGAAGAGACAAAACATGAGCAAGACATTAAACTATGAAAAGTATACTACCAACATGAAAAGACTAACCCGACGAAGGCCTTCGCGCTCACGTTGTCATAGATTGAACAACACTCCGCTCCATGTCATCTTCCAAATCCACATGTCATGTTCTCTTGCAATTAAATAAAATATGTTATCCCTTGATCAGCAAAAGAATAAATTCATGGACTTGAAAAATATGAACAAACCTTATTGGTACCAAAGCAAACAGGAGGTGAAAGGTCCACTTGTAGGACTCATGCTTGCAACAATTCGATGGTTGACATAAAAGAATATTGAGGAAAAGTTTTGTATGACACCTTCTCAGTCCTAGTAATATCATGGCTACTCCACCGTCAGCAAGTTACAGAGCAAATATATCATTGACAGCTGCCCTTTATGGGAACAACTTCTATCATCAGCTGGCAATGCCTTGTTTGTGCCCGGTGTCAGCTCAAGAGAAGACATTGCCTCTAGGTTTTGACAATATTTCAAATTGTTGTGCATAGTACAAAGAATTCTTTTTCTGTAAATTTCTTCTTCTAAGCTTATTCATCAGAAAATAACTGAATATCCCAGCAAATGGCCTTACAATAAATTTACTGCTTAAAATTATAACAACCAATTTGATCGGCTCTTCTTCAGTCATTAATTGCCTAGTGAGATTCCTCACCAAGACAATCCCGTCATTTCATTCTTCTGAAAATCTAGTAAGAAATGAAAATTTTCCTCTTGATGAATCGCCAGTGTCCCTATATTTGGCAACATCAAACATACCATCCATAAACCAACACACCTACGTCACCAGATTAGCGTCAGATGCGCAGTAGCAAGATGGATCAACAATCTTCTTATGCGCAGGATAAGACTCAACATGGTACCCTGAAAGCGCTTCCAATCATCCTTTAATGCGAAGCTTAAGCACAGCATGCCATTAGAACTCATCTTCGAATGTCTCAACAATTAACCTGAAAAGCACATCAAAGGAACAGTTGATCAATCTGCAAGTTGAGCATCTGTATTTTCTTCCAGCAAACTCTCAAGAGCACCCTAGATTTAAAAAAAATGATCAGACAACAACTACGCCTCAGTACCAAACAAGTTGGGGTCGGCTATATGAATCCTCACTTCTCCATTTAAGCTCAACTCATGTCATCATCATACCAAATAAAATAAAAGCAAAAAATAAGTTATATATATGTGTGTATATATATATACAACAGTATTAATAATAACAATAATAGTAGAAGATCTGTAGCAAGTCCAAAACCTATTCCCAACTAGTAGATATCACCTATATGGATCTTATATATATGTGTGTGTGTGTGTGTATAAAACAGTACTAATAATAACAATAATAGTAGAAGATCTCTAGCAAGTCCAAAACCTATTCCCAACTAGTAGATATCACCTATATGGATCTTTTACTTCCATTGTGTCATATTTAGCTAGTCTGATTAACAATATCTCATCAGACATGCAGCAAAAATGAAGTTAGTATGACCTTCCTCAACCTGTAAATGAGCAAGTAAGATCAACATATGCAGAACAAACTCATGCATTTGCTTTAGTGAATCACATTGCTGTACAACTGATCTCCACAGAAATTATCTTTCGTGGAAGGAGAAGACTTCAAGAGATGATGCCCTTTGTCACTTCTGGCAACTGAAGAAGAATAATTAACTTTAAGTTGCCACAAGCAGCTTGTAGGCAACCGTGTTGAACCTAATAAGGCAAATAAAAATAATACGGACTCGTAACCTCATTGATTGAGATAGTCTATAAGCATATTTGGCCAACAAAACCCCTTACTAATTCTAGAACTGGAGCTAATATAGAAATCTTTTGTTTGCCAATGTCTTAAGTCAACCGTCAAATAAAGGTATTTTCAGAGATTTTTCTTATCTATAGAGGTTTTTTGCAGCTTCACAAATTAAAAGCTCCATTTATGCCAACTCCATTGATATTCACAAAGTATCGTTATCTGGACCAACCTTAGCAAGCGGTTATTACAGCCATTTGGATCCGTGGTTATAACACCCATGAACTTGCAAAGATGATCAGATTCCAACATTACAACTCTCTTTGATCCCTTAATCCACTACTCAGAGCATTCTGTATCAAAAACTATCCACCTTAACAATATTCTAAAGCACAACTGCAAAACAAGCATAGGTTATGCAAAAGAAAGTAACTGGGCACCTAATTTAAATGTGCTTCAGTCAAATAGATAGCTTGACAGAAGTTGTAATGTTGGATTGGATCCTTTCTTTGCTATTAGGGACTCCTTCTTTGCTTCCAAAATGGTAATTGGATTTTCTTGACTGATCTGTCTTAGTAAAGCAAAATATATACGTTTCGCTAACTGAATTTACCAGTTTTGACAATTTGTACCGTGATGTAAAAGCCATCATTAAAAAAAAAAAACTAAACAAAGAACTAAAGAAAACTTCATTACCTCAAATCTCAAAGGCCAAGCTGGTCGCTGATAAACTACAGTATCCTGCCCACAAAGGTCATCAAAACAGAGGTACATAGTGGATGAACTAAAATACCTTTTTATTCTTGTAACCCATACATCCACTCTTCTATAAGTTCAAGGTTAGGCTTATAACCAACATCCTTCATATTGATGGTTAAATGACCCAACATATCATATATCATGTCGCTCTGAGGATGCTTCCTATCTCTAGACACAAAACAGCTTGGATAGCCAGAAGTACCAATCCAACTACATCCAACCTCCTTTGACAATCCCATTTTGCGCATTCCTCTTCTTACGTTATCGACAGACTGCCAGTTTCCTTCTTCTGCATATATATTTGAAAGCAGAACACGATAACCAGATATTCTGTCACTCCCCTCTAATTCAAGCAGTTTACTGGAAACAATTTTCCCCAATTCAAAATTTCTATGGACTCTGCAGGCAGCAAGGAGTGACCCCCATATTCCCAAGACATTACCCTCTTCGCCCAACTGTTTAGCAAAATTATGAGCTTCATCCAACCGTCCAACTCTTCCTAACATGTCAACCACACAAGCATAGTGCTCTGCTGAGGGCTGAATCCCGTATTCTTCGTCCATCAGCTCAAATATTTGAAGGCCTTCATCAACCAATCCAGTGTAGCTGCAAGCAGACAAGATTGCTACAAAGGTAACAGCATCTGGTTTTAAACCATTCTCTCGCAAAGAGTAGAACAGCGCAAGAGCTTTTTTACCCATCCCATGCTGGCCATATCCCAAAATCATATTTGTGTATGTCACAGAGTTCTTCTCAGGGGATTTTAGAAAAATGCTTTCAGCATAATGAATGCTGCCAGATTTTGAATACATGTCTACCAAAGCCGAGACAACATAAACATTGTTCTCAAACAAATTGCGAATTGCAAAACAATGTAGCTGCTTGCCTATTGCTATACTTCCTGACTGACTGCATGCTGGGAGAAGTGATGCTAAGGTAACAGCATTCGGTTTCACATTCTGCTCCAACATCTCCTTGAAGACAACAAAGGATTGTTCAATTAACCCATTTTGAGTGTTTCCAGCAATCATAGCATTCCATGTGGCCTGATCTTTATCATTTGTGCAGTTTGACTGAAATATTGCTTGTGCTTCTCTAATCATGCTAGATTTGGCATACATGTTTATCAGGTAACTCTCCATCCCTTCAAACTGAATATTGTGCCTCAGAATATAAGCATGGGTCTGTTTACCGATTTTCCTGTCCCTGAGATTTGATGCCGCAGAAAGCAGAAGAGTAATTGTTATAGCATCAATTGCAACCCCCAGCTTTTGCATCTCATATACTAGCATCAAAGCCTCATCATCAAGTCCATTTTGTACCAAAGCAGACACCATGGTGTTCCACGATACTATATCTCTTTCCTCCATTCCACTAAAAACTTTAAAGGAATCACCAACGCGGTTACACCTAGAATATGTGGCAACCATAGCATTTAGCAAAATAACTTGTGAATCCATGCATTTCTTTATCAGACATGCATGTAGCTGTTGAGCAAACTCCAAATTCTGCAACTGTGAAGTTGCTGTAAGAGCAGATACAAATGTCACATCATCAATAGGAACACCGTCCTCTGCTTCTACAGCTCCAAGAAAGAGATCAAGTGCTTTAGAAGGAAAATTGTTCTGAATGTACCCGCTAATCATAGAGTTCCAAATCTCTGTATTTCTCTCACAACTATTCTCAAATATTCTGCTCGCCAAATCAATGCAACCAATATCAGCATACATAACAATCGCAGCACTAACAACAAACAAGTCATTTACATATTCATTACCCAATTTCACAAGCGAACCATAAAGAACATCAGCGACTCTAACATCCCCTATTTCAGAGACAGCAGGAAAAACATTAACAAAACTAACAACAGTCGGCTTAATGCCTATTCTCATCATCATAACAAAACACCTAACTGCTTCCGAAAACCTCTTCCTTTTAACATACCACGAAAATATGGTATTCCAAGCAACAACATTTCTTTTACGCATGGTTGTAAACACCCTTTCAACTAAATCACATCGAGAACCATTTTCGAATCCGAGACAAGTGGAATACATATTCAACAAAGAATTACACACAATCCTACTAGGGTGAATACCCGAGCGAAGAATGTGGCAGTGCACGGCTTTACCTACAAGAATCCGTTTCGTCTCAGCGCAAGCTTTGAGAACAGAAGAATAAGTATACTGATCACATGTCGATGAACCCACATGTTTCAATCGGGAATAGAATGAAATGGCTTCATGGGACATGTTGTTACAGATAAAACCAATGATAATTGTGTTCCATAAAACAGTACTTGGTTGAGGAATTGTGTCGAAAAGTTGGCGTGCGAGATGGGGTTGGCCTTGTCTGCACAGTTCACCTAAACGGTAACGAATTGTTCTGGGTTTGGACTCGTTTTTTACAGTGCATTGTTGTTCGTCGGTGAGAGTGTCGCTGTGGAGTAGAGAAGAGAAGTTTGGGTGATGGGTAAAGGTTAAAGAAGCTGGGGATTGGGAGAAAGTTGAGGAAGAGAAAGGAAGAGCTGAGGAGGACATTGTCAAACGCATTCGGACCTCAAAACTAACAAAAGTCCCAAGCTCAGGAGCTCTTCGAGGATAAACTGGTAGTTATAATTTCAATTGCTACTTATCTTTAAGTTGATAAGTATGTGAAATATCAAACTGCACCTACATTTTACTACAGTAGTTTGTAAATTCATATTTTGTTAGACTAAAAATTATTAAAACAAGTTATTCGTTTAATGTTTTCTTCAGGGAAAGGATTTGATTAAAGAAGTTCTTTGAAACACATTTTTAGCTACAAATTCTTTGTTTATAAAATACTTCAAGAAAACAATTATTGCTCTTGCACCCGTTTAGTAAGCGGGAGGTCTTGAGTTCAACTCTCAACAAGAGCATTAATACATTGTCTTTTCCTTCTTCTTGTGAATATTCTTAATTTTTTTTTAAATATTCTTAATTTTTAATATACATTGTTTTTTCCTTCTTCTTGTGAATATTCTTAATTTTTTTAAATATTCTTGAATATTCTTACCTGGAGTGCAAGTTGAGCAGCGTGACCAGGGGAAGCGGGCATGGACGTGAGGCTTGACTCACAAATCATCTCTAAGAAAGGGAGTTTCAAGTATCTTGGATCAATTATCCATGGGGATTGGGAGGTCGACGAGGATGTCACGCACCGTGTAGGGGTAGGGTGGATGAAATGGAGGTTAGCATTTGGAGTCATGTGTGACAAAAATGTGCCACCAAAACTTAAAAGTAAGTTCTATAGAGTGGTGGTTAGATCGGCCATGTTGTATAGGCCTGAGTGTTGGCCAGTCAAGAAGTCACATATCCAGAAGATTGAAGTAGCAGAAAAGAAGATGTTGAGATGGATGTGCGGGCACACTAGGCTGGATAAGATTAGGAATGAGGATATCTGGAAGAAGATAGGTGTGGCTCACATGGACGACAAGATGAAGGAATCAAGGTTCAGATGATTTGGGCACGTGCAGAGGAGAAGCCTAGATGCCCCGGTTAGGAGGTGTGAGCGGCTGGCTTTGGCAAACATGAGAAGAGGTAGAGGGCGGCCTAATAAGTATTAGGCAAGGTGATCAGGCAGGACATGACGCGACTTCAAATCTCCGAGGACATGGCTCTTGATAGGAAAGCGTGAAGGTCGGGCATTAGGGTTGAATGTTAGGGGGTAGTCGAGCGTTTTTCTACTTTATACCGGGGGTGGGGCTAGTCTGATAGTGTTTTATCTTGGACTGCTAGTGGCTTATGTTGTGTTCATACTATTTTTCTGTTTTCATAGTACTATGTAATTAGTACCTGTTTTTGTTATTGCCTTTTCACATATTTTTTGTCTCTTACGATGTTGATATTATCTCTCTGGTTGCGGCTGCTGGTATGGATCTATTGTCTTTGTTCGCCTTTTTGGGCCGAGGGTCTCCCGGAAACAACCTTTCTACTCCTTCGGGATATGGATAAGGTCTGCGTACATTCTACCCTCCTCATACCCCACTTGTAAGATTCTATTCGGTTGTTGTTGTAGTAGTAGTATTCTTGAATATTCTTAATCAAAAAATAATTCGGTTAAGTCTAAAATGTCAGGGGTGTATATTCTTAAGCTTCATGCTCCGATTTTTTTTTTTTTTTTTTTTTTTTTTTCTTGTTGGACATTTTCAAAGAAAAAAAATCTAAAGGTGATGACATTTTTTATCAATTTTTATTTTACTTCGTATATTACCAATATTGATAACCTTATTCCACATACTAATTAGAACAAAATAATACATAACTTATACCGAAAAATTGGCAAAAGCATTCAAATAATGTATATGATTGTGCAGAGTTTAATTCGATGATTATACCTCTTTTTTTACCAATCAAACGGGCTCTCAAAGTATTTCAATAAAACTTTGCCTGATTTGCACAACTGCGATTTACGCTAGATGTCCTTTTAATATTTGTCCCTATTAGCAAAACTTAGCAGTTGTAGAGTTCCGCCAGAAAGTTTCTTTTTCTTTCTCCTCCTTCTCCTTCTCCTTCTCCTTCTTTCTCCTTTCTTCTTTCTTCTTTCTTCTTTCTTCTTCATCCCCTTCTTTCTCCTCCTTTCTTTCTTTATCCTTATTCTTCTTTCAATAAATTATAAGCAGGCGACTAAAATAAAAAAAATAAGATATTTATTGTAGGAAATTAAAGACGCACTATTTATTTCTGGTTGAAATTATGTGGATAATACTCCCTTGAGCTTATATTCTCTATTCTTAATGATTTGGATGGTTTAGTTGGAGAAATTAAAGAACACCATTATTGAATTTTACTGAGCTTGGAAAAAAATATTAAAGAAAACAAAGTGAGTCTACTGAATTTTGAAGGTCTAGGTTGAATCTAACCATTAAAAATTATTGGATTTAGTATTAAAAATTAATTTCGACCAATTTTGAAGCAAAAATATGTTCGTATAATTTTAACACAACAAGTTATGGCACCCCGTAGGATTTTGTGGCTAATTCTAACAATTTTCAGGATTTGTGATTAAAACTTTGGCGATCCATCGATATTTGATCACAAATCATAGTGATCCGTCATAATGTATTGCAAGAAAGAAAGAAATAACAATGAAACGAGATAAGTAGATCGGAGAAAATGGGGGGGGGGGGATGCACGAGAAAGAGAAGAAAGAGAGGACTCATATAATAATTCGTCTTGTTACTATTGGTATGAAAAAGCAAATTATTTATTGAAATTTGGACTTACATTAATTAGTTATAGCGTGAAAATATAGTGATGTAGCTCAAGTGGTAGATTAAATAAAAGGTAGTATAATTAATTTTTAATTGTGTGTGGATAAGCAAAGCTCAATAACTTTTGTTCTGTGATGGGTAAGCACTCTCTATAAATAGATGTCAATCCCCTTTCCCTAGCTATGAGAAAATCCTAGCGTATTCTGTTGTTGAGTATGTTGTATATATGTTGTCGTCTGTGAGAGCATGATAACTAACGGATCGTGAAAGTTGGTCTCAAGCTTAACAATTATTTGTGTCGCTGCTGAATCAATAGAGTTGAATATTATGTGTATCTGACCCTAACTCAAGATTATGCTTCTATATATGTATTATTGTGTCTTAATCTCTGCTACGGTATTACATAATTAATCTTACGGTTGGTATCAGAGTAATTTTCTATTCGGCAAATTGATTCGATATCGAGGCTTGCTATAAGAGTTTACCCGTAAAACGGTACAATTAAATTTATACGTGGTTTCTAGACAAGTGATTTAATTTGATCCTGAAATAATACAATAATTGAAGAAATGTACAATACTTAGCCTTGAAATATAGACGAAACAACAGAGATGATGATTTCGGGAACAAGATTTTCGGGCACAACAATGATGAGATCAAAAAGCAAGAAAATAAGATTGTATTAAGCTTCATATAGAATATTGTATAAGTTTTACCAGAAAAATCATGTCTTTTTAATGATAACTAAGCTCACTATTTATAGCTATCTCTAGGGAAGGAAGTCCTAGGATCATGTCCCCATTTAATGTTAATTATGAGGGTCATTGATGAATACGTAACAGTGATCATAAATGCCAAATTCTCTATAACGGACCATTGCTCTTAATGCTGCAGAATATTCCCTATTAAATGTTACCGGGAGCAGAGCATTTAACACACCTTTATGAACATTATCTTTTATGGTGACAAGCAGAATGACTGCGTTCGGTCTTCGGCCATCCCTGTCTTGGGTTTCACGTGTACTCCATTTAAACGACCACGCGTCATATCACATTTCACCCTATACAGATAGTTCCACTACTTCCGGTGATAAAACTTTGTGTTACCGAAAAGTTGGTAGAAAGACCTTTTTGGCGAGAATTACTATAACTCCCTCTGAAAGTCCCTGACAGTTGATTAGATGCA
Organism: Nicotiana otophora; assembly: GCA_000715115.1. Classification (NCBI taxonomy): domain Eukaryota; kingdom Viridiplantae; phylum Streptophyta; class Magnoliopsida; order Solanales; family Solanaceae; genus Nicotiana; species Nicotiana otophora. The sequence goes on from AWOL01S0002827.1 coordinate 28,988, forward strand.
TGTCTCTCCGCATTTAATGCCCCGAACATGCGTCATCCCATGATTCAGCATAACTTTTTACCAATTATCGAGGTAATCATGACCATGAATGTAGCCGCCAAAATTTTACTTATACGCCACATTCTTTTCATTTATAATTCATAATTTCTCGAACTCCTGATTTGCATATTTGCTTTTCGTTCTTTCTCTAGTTCTCTTCAAATACAAAACATTTTCCATCTTCATTTTAATAGCTTCTTCTTCTAAGCGTGCTGGTTCTATAAAGAACAAAAACAAAACTGAGGACTCTGTTCCTCCAATGGTGGATTCCATCATCCCAAGAAAACTCGGTACCACAAAAGACCTTGAAGAGAAATTTTCTACTGCTAACCCTCGTATATGGGCTATTAGTAAGTACCTTTCTTCCGTTTGTCCTTCCAATATTCCTACTGTGAAGGAAGACTGTCGCTGCGGAGAGTGGGAATTGGAACACTGGAAGTCTTGTATCTTTGAATTTTTCACCAATGAATTGCTAGGTAATCCTTTACTCGGTACCATACCTTACTTTCCCTTAGGAATCCATGCTATCGAGCGAAAGAATACCTAATAGCCCTCTAGTGGTTTTTGCTCGTCAACGGTCGGGTAACCCTTTTATGGCAGCAAACTTAACTTCCTGGTGGGAATTTGCTATCGAACCAAAGATTATCTAATCGTCCCCGAGTGGAAGCTTGTTTGTTTGCCTTGTTATCAAAGGTCTTATTGTTGCTGTCTTCGTAGTATGCTTTCTGTCGCTACCTCATTAAAAACCTTGTTAGAAAAACCCAATTGGGACAAAAACTAAATGAAGGAAAAAAGAGTGCAGCACATACTTTCCGCTTGAATAATGTTCCTCAGAAATAATATCTTTTTAGGTGTGCCACGTTCCAGTTGCTGGGAAACTTATCTCCATTCTGGTTCTCCAACTCGTATGAACATTTCCTAGTGATAGCTGAAATCCGGTAGGGACCTTCCCACGTTGGACCTAGCTTCCCCGTGTTGAGCTCCCGAGTATTTTGGGTTACTTTCTTCAGAACCAAGTCTCCTACTTTGAAATAATGAAAGTTGGATCTTCGATTATAATATAACTCCATTCTTTGCTTTTGAGCTACCATTCTTATATGTGCCAAGTCTCTGCGTTCCTCGAGCAATTCCAAGTTGATTAGCATTGCTTCGTCGTTCGATTCTCCATTTGTCTGAGAATATCTCAAAGTGGGTTTGCGCACTTCTACTGGGATTAGGACTTCAACACCGTAAATAAAGGAAACAAGAGTTTCTCCTGTGCTCGATTTGGCCGTTATTCGGTAGGCCCATAGAACTCTGGGCAATTTTTCGGTCCATTTGCCTTTTGCTGCTTCTAACCTTTTCTTGGGGTTTTGAATAATCACTTTGTTCATTGACTCCGCTTGACCATTTGTGCTCGGATGATAAGGAGAAGATGTGATCCTCTTTATTATAAAGTCTTCGAGGAACTTTGTAACTTTTGCACCGATAAATTGTGGCCCATTATCGCATGCTATCTCTTTTGGTATTCCGAACATGCAAATTATATTTTCTCCAATCTTCGAAAAAGAACCTGCTTCCACCCATTTAGAAAAATAATCAGTCAAAATTAAAAGAAACCTTACCTTTTCGGGAGCCGGTGGAAGCGGTTTGACGATATCCATCCCCCATTTCATGAACGGCTATGGGGACAAAACCGAATGTAAGGGTTCTGCCGGTTGATGTACTAGTGATGCGTAGCATTGGCATTTATCATATTTTCGTACGAAATCTTTGGCATCTTATTCCATGCGAGGCTAATAATATCCTGCTCGTACCAATTTCAGCACAAAAGACCTTGCGCCTGAGTGATTGCCGTATATCCCTTCATGGATTTCTGTCATGACATAGTCAGCTTCTGACGCTCCTAAACACCGGGCCAGCGGGCCTTGGAAAGATTTTCTATACAATTGGCATTTTCTGAAGCTATAACGTGCAGCTTTGGGCAACTTTCCATGCTCGAGGTAGTTGATTATTTCATTTCTCCAGGCCCTGACCAGACTAGCCGAATTTACCTCATAGTAACCATTCGGATCTAGGACTGAGCTCATCAGTTGTACCACCGTTCCGGACTCCGATCCTTTTATTTCCGTCGATGATCCTAAGTTTGATAATGCATCCGCTTCTGCGTTATCCTCCCTCGGGATATGAATAATTGACCACTCCCGGAATCATGCCAAAAGAGCCTAGACCTTTACCACTTGCATACGTTCTTCTTTGGTATCAAAGATCCAGTAGAACTGATTTACCACCTACTGTGAGTCACATTTGATTTTTATAACCTCAGAATCAAGTCCACGAGCCATTTCGAGTCCTGCAATCAGAGCTTCATACTCTGCTTCATTGTTAGTTAAAGGGATTGTTCTAATGGCCTGCCTTAAGGTTTCCCCCGAAGGCATGATTAAGAATATTCCTAGCCCGAACCCTTTTACGTTCGAAGCTTCATCCGTAAATAAGGTCCAAACACTCGATGTCGATTCTGACACCATTACTGCCTCCTTGGTTGCCAGAGGTAGTAGTCCCGGACTAAAATCGGTCACGAAATCAGCCAAGACTTGTGACTTAATTGCAGTTCTTGGTTTATATTCTATGTCGAATTCACTCATTTCGACGGCCCATTTGGCCAATCTACCTGAGAGTTAGGGTTTGTGGAAGATATTCCGCAAAGGGAAAGTAGTCACCACAGCTATCGGGTGGCATTAGAAGTAGGGCCTTAGCTTCCGAGCGGAAACTACGAGAGCTAAGGCCAATTTTTCCAAATGTGGGTAGTGAGTTTCTGCTCTCGTTAAAATTTTGCTAAAGTAATAAATGGGAAATTGCGTATCTTCGTCCTCCTGGACTAAAACCGCACTTACCGCAACTTCTGAAACCGCAAGGGAGACTAGAAATGTTTCACCTTCTTTTGGTTTCGAGAGTAATGGAGGGCTTGATAAGTATTTCTTCAGGTCCCTCAAAGCCTATTGGCACTCCATTGTCCATTCGAAGTTCTTCTTCTTTTTGAGCAATGTGAGGAAGCGATGACAATTTTTCGACGACCGGGAAATGAACCTGCTCAAAGCTTCTAACCTTCCTGTGAGTATTTGGACTTCCTTTACGTTTGACAGTTCATCCGGAATATCGTCTATGGCCTTGATTTTGTCTGGGTTTAACTCAATTCCCCTTTGTGAGACCAAAAACCCTAAGAACTTACTAGAACTAACCCCGAAAGCGCACTTCTCGGGGTTAAGTTTTATGTTATGCTTCCTCAGGAGGTCGAATGTTTCTTGTAAATACTTAAGGTGGTCACATGCATTTAAAGACTTAACGAGCATATCGTCTATATAAACATTCATGGTCTTTCCTATTTTCTTTTCAAACATCTTATTTACGAGCCATTGATAAGTGGCTCTGACGTTTTTCAACCCGAAGGTCATTACATTGTTACAATATATACCGAAATTCGTTATAAATGAAGTTTTTTGCTGATCTTCTATGTTCATCTTAATTTGGTTGTACCCGAAACAAGCATCAAGAAAACTCATCAACTCGTGCACGACCGTGGCATCAATCATTTGATCGATATTTGGCAGTGGGAACGAGTTTTTTGGGCACGCCTTGTTAATATCTTTATAGTCTATGCACATACGAAATTTGTTCTTCTTCTTAGGAATTACTACTACATTGGCTAGCCAGTCTGGATATCTTACCTCTCTGATCGAACCGATTTTAAGCAAACGGGTTACCTCGTCTTTGACAAATTTATTCCTGGCCTCAGTAATAGGGCATTTCTTCTGTCGTACCGGTGGTACGTTGGGATCCAAACTCAACTTGTGTACGGTTATTTCCGTCGGGATACCTGTCATATCCTCATGCGACCATGCAAAACAATCAGCGTTAAGTTTAAAGAATTCATTAAAACCAGACCTGAGCTCGGGGTGCAATCTTGTCCCCAAATGAAATTTTCTTTAAAGGAATTCTTCAAACAATACCACTTGCTCCAGTTCCTTCGCCGTGGACTTCGTTGCATCCGCCTCTTCCGTAACTTGGAAATATCTCAACACCTGATATTGTTCTAACGACTCTGCTCCTAGGCTAACTCCTTCTAACTCAGGAAAAGGCTCCGGTTCATGTAATTTCTATGCCGTGCACTCCTTCCCTTTTCTACTTGAAACTGAGATTGCATTCATCTCTCTTGCTTCCGGTTGATCACCTTTTATCTGCTTGATTCATTCGGGCGTTGGAAACTTCAGCAATTGGTGATATGTTGAAGGTACAACTTTCATCTTGTGTAACGATGGCCCAGGATGATGTTGTATCCCATATCACCATGTACTACTTCGAAGAGAGTTGTTTTTATTACCCCTTCAACATTCGTGAGCAGCAAGATCTCTCCCCGGGTCATCACGCTTGCAAGGTTGAATCCAGCGAGGAGCTTTGTTGCCGGAATAATGCTTCCAGTGAGGTTAGCTTGTTCTAATACTCTCCATTGTATGATATTAGCCGAACTTCCTGGATCCACTAGAACATGTTTAATCTTAAAATCTAATACATTTAAAGAGATTACCAGTGCGTCATTGGGTGGTAACAACAATCCGTCTGCGCCCTCCTACGTGAAAGTAATATCGTCTTTTCGGAGTCTTTTACTATGAGTTATCGATACTTTCATCTTCTTTGTTGTCGAAAAGGTGACCCCGTTAATCTCATTCCCCCCTGAAGATCATATTGATCGTTTGGCGTGGGGGGTTCTTCTCCTGCTTTCGAAAGTTCCGCGTTGTCTCTGTTACGACCATAATTGTTCTTAGGTTGGTCACTCAAGAATTCTCTAAGGTGACCATTCTTTAATAATGTTGCCACCTCTTCTCGGAGGTGTCGGCAGTCCCCTATCCGGTGACTGTTCGTCCCATGGTACTCGCACCATAAGTTGGGATCTCTCAGGCTAGAATCGGATCTCACAGGTCTTGAGAATCATGCATCTTTAATGTTTCTCATGGCTGACACCAACTCCAATATACTAATATTGAAGTTATATTCCGATAACTTGGGGTAAGAAGAATCCCGAGACCCCGACATCTCCTAGGTCTCGGGAATCATCTTCTCTGTTAGCGATGAACTTGTTCGCTTCCCGGAAGTTTTTGCCACAGCCTTCGGTCCGCTTGTAGGGCAAAAACCGGCCCCTCTAAGTTCGTCTATCTATGTCATAGTCATCTTTTGATTTTTCTCTATTTTTCTCCCGTCCTTTGGACGACGATGTAGAACCAACCTGGCCATCTTCGATCCTTATCTTTGACTCGTATAGGTTGTGTATATCTACCCAAGTTGTTGCTTGAAACTCAAGCAGGCTCTCCTTCAGCTTCCGGAAGCATCTGAACTTCTTGGATTCAATCCTTTGGTGAATGCTTCAACTGCCCATTCATCCGGGACGGCCGTGAGCAACATTCTTTATTTCTGGAATCGAGTAACAAACTCTCATAATAATTCAGATTCTCCCTGTGCGATCCTAAATATGTCGGCCTTTCGGGCTTGCACTTTTTTGGCCCCGGCATGAGACTTAATGAAAGAATCTGCGAGCGTCTCGAAGGAATCTATAAAATGCTCGGGTAATAATGAATACCACGTTAGAGCTCCCCTCGTGAGCGTTTCTCCAAATTTCTTTAGCAATACATATTCAATTTCGTGAGGAGCTAAATTATTTCCTTTCACCGTCATTGCGTAGGTAGTAATATGCTCCTCCGTGTCTAAAGTTCCATCATACTTTGGAATTTCAGGCATTTTGAATTGCTTTGGGATTAGTTCGGGTGCCGCACTTAGCTTGTACGGTAATTGAACATACATCTTCGATTTTGGCCTTTCAACACCGATGGCGCGCCCGAGATTTGATCTATGCGGGCGTTTACTTCCCTCGTGAAACTCAAAAGTTCATCCTTGAACGGATCGTTCTCGTTGTTGAGACCAGATCTGCTTCCCCCAGCCACGTCGGATCCAACTTTATCCCTGAGAGTCTTGTTGTCGACTCTCTACGTTGTTTGGTCTCGGGGAACAACGAGAGGAATTTGATCTCGTCTGTTTGCGTTATTTGAAGCACCTAATAACGCCTGCTTCAGTTCCGTCATAACCTGATCCTGCCGCGTGAGATAGCCTAGAATGATTGCATGTTGCTCTTGTAGGACCCTCACCGTATCCACTACATGCTCCTCATCAGCATCATTGGGAGTTGTCTCCCGAACCTGTCGAGGGTACCACCTATCATGCACCGGCGTGGCGTCATTCCCCTCACTGCGGGTGTCACTATTTGAATCCTCGAAACGGGGTTGATCCCCTCGAATTTCAGGGTTGCGTGTGTCGCTAATAGTGTTATCTGCCATTTTTTGTGATTTTTTTTCTAAGACAAAATAATCAAAACACGTTAGTAAAAAAGGCAAGGATCAATTTAATTGCACGGCTGTCCAGGCCCCACGGTGGGCGCCAAACTGTTTACCCGTAAAATGATACAGTTGAATTTATACGTGGTTTCTAGACAAGTAAATAAATTTGATCCTAAAATAATATAATAATTGAAGAAATGTATAATACTTAGCCTTGAAATATAGACGAAACATCAGAGATGACGATTCCGGGAACAAGGTTTCCGGGCACAGCAATGATGAGATCATAAGGCAAGAAAATAAGATTGTATTAAGCTTCGTATAGAATATCATATAAGTTTTGCCAGAAAATTCGTATCTTTTTCAATGGTAACTGAGATCACTATTTATAGATGTCTTTAGGGAAGGAAGTCATAGGATCATGTCCCCCTTTAATGTCAATTATGAGGGTCATTGATAAATACATAACGGTGACCATAAATGTCAAATTCTCTATAACGGACCGTCGCTCTTAATGCTACAAAATATTCCCTAGTAAATGTTACCGGGAGCAGAGCATTTAACACACCTTTATGAACGTTATCTTTTCTGGTGACAAGCGAAATGGTTGTGTGCGGTCTTCGGTCATCCTGTCCTCCCTTTAAACAACCACACGTCGTATCATATTTCACCCTATACAATAAGTGTTCTTATCTGTATTGGGATTGGTTATTCCTTGCTAATATATTTCTTTTGTATAGAATTTTAGACCAGTTATGTATAAGATTCGTTCCTCATACATGTATCTAATTTTTACACAATAGACTTATAATACAATAAAGAGTCTATACAACTCGTCTATTGTTTAAATTATCTGTGACTGGTTCAAACAAAAAAATAAGGAAGCAGAGGTGTCGCTGAAATTTTTATGGCAGCAGTAGAACGATGAAATCTTAAAAGGAAAAGGGCCAAATTTACCCATCTACTTTGGTATATTGTTCACATCTACCCTCCGTTATATTATTGAGCTACATTTATCCTTACCGTTAATCAATCTTTTTAAAATTACCCTCCACCTAATAGAAAGGCACCAAATTAAAAAAAATACCCCTTTTAAAAAAACTCATTAACCCATAATCCGTTAAACCCATCATATAAAAATAAGGGACCCAAATTTCTTAGGCGTCTTTAACATATTTTATTTATTTAGAGAGAGACCAAGAATGATGGTGGCAGTAAGATTAGTAAGAGCTTATTGTTTTTAGTTCTTAGTTGTGCACGGTGGCATTAGGATGTCATATTATCACTTTCGATTGTGTTTTTTTGTGGTTATAATATGTCATCCCTTTTTCTAATGTAATGCACACTTGGCTGTTGGTTTGTCTATTGGTAACAACTGATATGTACTTTAACAGCCTATATTGGTTAATACATGAAGTTAGTGTACTTATGTTGTTAAGTTACTTTTTTACTTGTTGGTGTACTTTCTTTCATTACTAATAAATTTCTTAGACCGTAGCTTGATATCAAATTGAATCTCCTATAATTAGTTTTTAATATTTGTTCATTATAAGTTCAGTTGTTACTAAGAGCTATGAGTATCTCATCCCATAGCTTGGAATCTAACTTTGATTCTTAAGGTGTGACTTGGCGATAATTACTCGTTACCCAAGTAATTAAAGTAGAACAAGAAAATTATGGTGCGCGAGTAGCCGAATACTCATCAATAAAGGCTCACTGTTGGAGGAAGAAATACGTTGGTAGATGCCTTAAGACTTCAGAGCTATCAACTTAATAAAATGCTATAAACAATTAGGTCATAGTGGAAAGAAAATTATGGTGAATACTCGGTATAGTTCGACATGGTAGAAAAAATAAAGAGAGAAGCGAGAAAAAAAACCGAAAAAGGTAAAATATATTAAACATACAATAAGGATATTAAAAGAACTAGGACTCAATATATAAATGAATATATGGCTTTCGATTATTTTTATGTCTTTCACTTTTAGAGTTCAACAAGTGACTACGAAGGAAATGGCTAATTTTTGAGGAAGAAGTGCACTAAATAAAAGGGGCTTAACGGGTTATGGGTTAATGGTTTTTTTAAAAGGGACATTTTTTTAATCTGGTGGCATTTCGTCAGGTGGAGGGTATTTTTAAAGCTTTGATTAACGGTAAAGGTAGATGTGGTCCAATAGTATAACAGAAGGTTGACGTAAATAATATACCAAAGTAGATGAGTATATTTGGCCTTTTCCAAATCGTAAAACTAGAAGGATTTGATGCTTGTTGACGGCGACATCATCCATGGTAGGATTTCGTTGAAACACCATCTAACTAAGTGTTGTAGAGATGAACTTGTACAAGTCCTAGTCCTGTAAAACTACATATTCATTCTTTTCATTAGGGGTGGGCATAGTTTGAGCAAATTCGAAATTCTAATCGAAATTTTATTTTTTTGAATTTTTTATTTGAATTTTTGGATTACGAATTGGATTTCGGGTTTAATTCTTAAATTTATTTAATTTCGAAGGCGAGCAAAGTCCTTACTTGTGTTGTTTCGCAGTCATTATTGTATGGGCACATTAAGAATGGCCAGTATGATGATCTCTATTTGATTGTCCTAAAGAACACTGTCACGCCCCAAACTCGGGGTGCGCGACCGGCGCTCAACCGAGTGAACCCGGCCGCGCAAGCCTGTTAGATTTGCTTCTACCCAAACTCATCCATGAATAAAGAGGAGATGTACTCCATTAATCAAACATTTAAAAGATTTCATTAACAACTCACATTTCACTTCCATTAGCAGCTTCATTCATAACTTCCAAAATATTACAAGTTTATAAATATAATGAAAAACATGTTTACCAAATACCAACATTTCTATTTCAATTCCCAATATCGACTACCACCCACAACCTGTCTACGGAGCCTCTAAGTACAATAAAAGAGTAGTATGGAAGTGCCGGCAACAAGTCTCCGGCTATACCTCAAAACACAATGTACAACTCGAATGGCATCAGGCCTGGAATAGAGTAGGGCTCACCAAAATCTGCTGAATAGAGAGCGACTACTAACGAAGATCAAAGTTGCCCGCTGATGAACTACTTGCATCCATTAAAGATGCAGCGCCTCCGGAAAAAGGGACGTTAGTACATATGGAATAGTAGTAGTATGTCAAGCTAATTGTCCTATTTCAAAATAGAATGTCAATATAAGAAATGGAAAACCGTGGAAACAACAATCAACAATCAATGATATTCAACTGCCAAGTTAAACCATAATAATTTCCAAAATTTGAAGATAATACTGTGAAGTGATAATCAAAATATGATGATAATATTATTTTTGATTGGGAGATCTTTAGCACCGATATATCACTGTTCATAATATCACCTTTTACAATGCCAATATTCACAATACCAATGTTCACAATACCAATACCACCGTACTTTTAGTATGGAGTCCGATCATGACCCGATCGGTTAGAGCATCTCATTAGAGACATCAACCACAATCACTCTCAATACCAATACCACCGTACTTTTAGTACGGAGTCCGATCACGACCCGATCGGTTAGGCCATCTCATTAGAGACATCAACCACAATCACTCTCAATACCAATACCACCGTACTTTTAGTACGGAGTCCGATCACGACCCGATCGGTTAGGCCATCTCATTAGAGACATCAACTACAATCACTCTCAATACCAATACCACCGTACTTTTAGCACGGAGTTCGATTATGACCCGGTCGGCTAGGCCATATCATTAGAGACATCAACCATAATCACAATTTCAATTACAATTTTCAGCACAATCACCACCAAGTGTGCGGCATGATGTCCGATCACGACCTGATCGGCTATGTTGTCTCACCACAATGCTGTGTGGATTGACATCATCCTTTTCTATCAATCAATCTCATCCCTATTAAGGAGAATAATTTTATCACATCAATCTCATCCCAAATAAGGGGAATAATTCACAAAAATAACATAAGTACAAATGTATTTACCTCATTCACATTGTATGAATCTCCACTAGTATTTTTAACCAATAACAACAATAATATTTTCTTGGTTCTTTTGGCCATTCATAAGATTCTTTATTTAAGGCACGGTGGCCATATTTGATATTCCACACTTTTATTTCTTCCCTCTCATGTATAATCATCATAAATATCAACATATACTATTCCGGAAATCACAAAGTTCATTAGAAACGAACAATTTAAGCACAATAGATTTCTTTCCGAGAAATGGAGTAAAATAATTGGCAATTGATGCGCAAGTTATAATCATCAACAAGTAACACACAATTTATTCTTGAAATACGTTTCACCAAAAAAAGGCAATACACAATTTCTACTCACGACTATGTAAGAACGCAAAATACATTGAAAATACTCACAAAGCATAGTATTTGTTAAAATAGCCACATATGGTCATGACTTGAGTTCATAAGCTTTTAGGCAATTCTATTTTCGAAGTCAATTCGGAATAGTTGAATCAAGGCTCATTTCATAACCTTTATAACATCATTTCATTTCATTAGTACCATTGGCCACAAGTATAACTTTCACTTTTGGCACGTTGGCCGCACTTTATATCCCCAATTCACTTATTTCACTTCCAACCATCTTTATAGATTATTGACAATAAGACATTTTCAATCAAGACTTTAGGTACACATATGAGCAATTAAAAGTCTTAAGCATATTGGGATTTTCTCACACAATTTGGCATCATAACCTTCATTTGAAACATGACTCAAAGACATAGCATTTTAATACACATATCATTCTTAAACACATTCCCAAAGGATAACATAATGTGGTAGGAACATTCGTAACACATTTTAAATACATAATTCTCTGTACTTTGCTTATTCGGGACAATCGAATTTATTGGGAACAACTTGAAACATGAGAATACGGAGCTTGAACCAACCATACTTGAAGCTTACGGGAACATCATGGAATTCAATTCTAAGAGAGTAGTTTAGCCAACATACCTCGCTTTGAGATTTCTTTAAATTACTATAACGTTTCGAAAATTCTAGAAATTCTAATCTATTTTGAGACATAACAAAATTGAACCATAATTAGGAAGATATTCATGGTCTCAGCTCATTAGAGCATTTTATCAAATATTAGGTGTACAAATTTAACTACAAGGTTCTTCTACAAGATTTCCTTCACTCCACAACCCAATCTTTACTTATTTGAGTTCAACAATCCTCCCACAAACCATATTAGTACAAGCATGTATAAATAATACTATTACACCCAAAAATCATACTCCTAATCACCCATCTTTTACCTTAAACTCGAAATTGAAAACTAGGAGTTTGAATCTTACTTCTTAGATGAGGATCTTGTAATTGGTTTCTTTGCTTCTTGAAGATTGGTGCAAGATTGGATGATTAGAATGTTAGGTTTCCTCCTTATCTCTCTAAAATGATCTTACCTCTCTCTAAAACACTCAGAAAAACACCCCAAAGGCTATTTATCAAAATGGGGTCGGGTTATGAAAATAGAAAAGTTAACCTTCCGAAATTAGGTCTGCGGTCGCATAATGGACCGCAGAATGGGTATGCGGGTCGCACAATTGACCGCGAAATTGGTGCCTACAATTGGGCTGTACTGGTCCATTCTGCAACCAGTTGTACGGTCTGTAGACCACTTCTGCGGCCCACATAATGATTTTGCGATCGCAGAATTGGCCGCAGAATCGCCTTCTGCCAGCCTTTGGTAATTTGGTCATAACTTCTTGTAGGAGTGTCCAAATGACGAACAGTTTGAAGAGATAGAAAATAGACTCGAAGATATTTAATTTGATAGGTCATACATACCATAACTCTCTCTCTCTCTCTCTCTCTCTATATATATA
>AWOL01S0002827.1:48778-61307 GCA_000715115.1 Nicotiana otophora
TATAGATATTCTCGTCCAAAGGTTGGTCTTGTGCGTACTCGTTTGGAACTTTTAGCCTATCATGTAATTTCCAACTTGACTTGGACTTAGGGCTTTCCTTAGACCTCACATCACTTATAATATGCCTCGTACACTTATTATCATATCCAATTGATATCCATCATATTAATAGTCCTCGTCTGCACACAAATTAATATAATTAGCGTATATCAACTTTCTTATTTTGGGTTGTTACAAACACGGTGCAGCACGATGGTGCTAAGGAGGTCAATTTTGGATGATGGTGTATTGCGGCTTCATGTTCAGATTTTTATTCCTAATACGGATGGTCTGAGCGAGTTGATGCTTGATGAGGCTCATAACTTGCAATATTCTATTCATCCAGGTGCGACAAAGATGTATCATGATTTGAGGCAGCATTACTGGTGGAGAAGGATGAAGAATGATACTGTTGGATATGTTGCTCGGATTTTAAATTTTAGCAGGTCAAGTATGAGCATCAGAGACCGGGTGGTTTTCTTCAAAGGTTAGAGATACCGGAGAGAAAGAGGGAGTTCATCACTATGGACTTTGTGGTAGGGTTGCTACAGACCTTGAGAAAATTTAATGTTGTTTGGGTCATTATGGACAGGCCAAGTCTGCGCATTTCATTCCAGTCGTGACTTCCTACACATTAGGGCAGTTGGCTAAGATCTATATCAGGGAGGTTGTCCCCTTGTATGGTGTGCCAGTGTTTTATCATCTCTGATTGTGGCATTTAATTTACATTACATTTTTGTAGAGTCATGCAAGATTAGTTGGGCACGCAGGTGGAGTTGAGTACAACATTTCACCCTCGGACGAATGGACAGTCTGAGCAGACTATTCAGATTTCGGAGGATATATTGAGAGTCTGCGTTATTAATTTCGGTGGCCAGTGGGATCAGTTTCTACCGCTAGCACAATTTTGATACAACAATAACTACCAATCAAGTATCCAGATGGCTCTATATGAGGCCCTATATGGGAGGCGATGTTGTTATCCAGTTGGTTGGTTTGACCCTGGGGAGGCTAGGTTGTTGGGCACCGATTTCGTTTGTGATACTTTGGAGAAGTTAAAATTTTATTCAGGAGCGGCTTCGTATAGCGCAGTCCAGAAAAAAGAGTCATGCTTATAAGAAGGTTCACAACGTGACATTCATGGAGGATGAGAAGGTTCTTCTCAGTGTTTCACCTATGAAGGGCGTGATAAGGTTTGGGAGGAAGGGAAAGTTGAGTACTCAATATATCGGTCCATTAGGTGTTAGAGAGGGTTGGTGAGGTAGCTTACAGACTTGCTTTTCCATCCAGCTTATCTAGAGCTCATCCGGTGTTTTATGTCTCCATGCTTCAGAAGTATTACGAGGATTAGTCACATGTGTTAGATTTCAGCTCGGTGCAATTGGATGAGAATTTGGCTTATGACGAAGAGACGGTGGCAATTTTGGATAGGCAGATTCGAAAGTTGAGGTCGAAGAACATTGCATTAGTAAAGGTTCACTGAAGGCCTCAACCATTTGAGGAGGTGACCTAGGAGATTAAGAGTAATATGCGGAGCAGATATCCTCATCTTTCGACACTCCATGTATGATTCTAGACCCGTTTGATGATGAATGTTTGTTTAAGAGGGGGAAGAATGGAACAACCTGACCGGTCGCTTTGTATATTTGAGCCATGTTTCCCTATTTTATGCTTCTTGTATATGATTTTGTTATTTTGTAACTTGCAGGGATGGTTGGTTTGGTTACGGGAAGGTTTGAGAGTGATTTGAGGCACTTAATCTCATTTTGGAAGCTTAAGTTGTAAGAGTTGACCAAGTTTTGACTTTTGTATAAACGACCTCGAATTAGTGATTTGAGGGTTCCTATAGGATCGTATGGTAATTCTGGACATAGGTGTATGTTCGGATTTGGAGGGTCCTAGGATGTTTTGGTGCTATTTGCCGAAATTTGGCTATTTGAAGGTTTGAAGAATTGGTTGAATTTGATGATATCGAATTCAAATTTTAGTTCTGGAAGATGTAATAGGTTTGTTTTGTTATTTAGGACTTGTGTGCAAAGTTTGAATATAATTTGTATTGTTTAGGATTGAATCAGACGCTTGGTTCGAAGTTTAAAAGTTAATGAACTTAAGAGAAGCTTAACATGTGTTTGGTTATCGATTCTTGGTTATGATGTTAGTTGCGGTGTTTTGAGCATTTGGACAAGTTTGGGTAAAATATTGGAACTTGTTGGTGTGATTGGATGGGTACCAGTGTAACGACCCGACTGGTTGTTTTGAGCAATTGTACTTCGCTCGGTAGTTTGAGGGCATGAGTAGACCCATATGATGTATTATGACTTATGTGAATCATCAGTTTTGGTTTTCAGGTTATTCGAAATCGATTTGGAGAATGAATTTCATTGTTGAAGCTTTGAGTTGGAAGAGTTAACCTAGTTTGACTTTTGTGAATTTGACCCAGGAATGGAGTTTTTATGGTTCAGTTAGGTACGAATGGTGATTTTAGACTCGGGCGTATGACCGGATTTGCATTTGGATATTTCTAGAAGGATTCGGCACTAATTGGCAAAAGTGGGAAATTTGAAGGGTTGGAAAGTTCATGAGTTTGACCGGGAGTTGACTTTGATGATAGCAGATTTGGATTTTGGTTTCGGGAATTGCAATAGCTTTGTTATGTCATTTTGGACTTGTGTGAAAAATTTGAGTCCATTCCGAGTTGATTTGATATGTTTCGGCGCAAGTTTTGGAAGTTGAAAGTTCGAAGTTCATTTAAGTCGGTTTGAGCTGCGATTTGTCATTTGGATGTTGTTATGTATGATTTGAGGCCTTGAGTAGGTCCGTGTTATGTTATGGGACTTTTTGGCATATTTGGACGGGGTCCCGAGTGGCCCAAGTGAGTTTCGGACGAGGTTCAGATCATTTGTTTTTTATGTTGCATTGCTAAAGGTATGCTGGTTCTGGTGCGTCCGCATCTACGGAAGAATGGACGCAGATGAGAGTCTGCAGATGCGGATAATTGGTCGCAGAAGCGAGGTGAGAGCTGGGTGAGGAAGACCGCAGAAGCGGAGTTTTGTAGCGCACCTGCGTGCGCGAAGATGCGAGATTTGAGCCGTAGAAGCGATGTGTGGCACAGAAGTGTACGTCGTTGTCGCACCTGCGTTTGCGCAGAAGTGAAGAAATTCTGCAGGTGCGATGGGATGGTTTTCAGTGAATTCTCGCAGGTGCGAGGCATTTGCCGGAGAAGCGGAGGTCGCAGGTGCGACTATTGGTTTGCATTTGCAAACAGTGCTGGGCAGAAACAATATTATCGAGAGTTTGGTCATTTTATTCATATTTGGAGTTATAGACATCGGATTTAGACGATTCTTGAAGCGATTTTCACCACATGGATTGAGGTAAGTGTTCTACACTCGGTTTTGATTATATTCCGTGATTTTATCTTCATTTTTGGTAATTGGATTATGAGTTTTAAAGAGAAAATTGAAGATTTTAGCCTAAAGCTTCATAGAGTGAGCTTTTTAGTTTTGAATATTGATTCAGAGTTGGATTTGAGTGAAACTAGTATGGTTGGACTAGTAATTGAATGGGCTGTCGGACTTTTTAAGTTTCGTCGAGTTCCGAGGTACGTGTCCGAGTTTAAATTTTGGTTGATTTTGGGCTTTTGAGTAAAGATTTGACCTTTATCAATTGTGATTGTTTCCTTAGACTTTAATTGATGTATTTGAGTTGCTTTTGGCTAGTTTTGAACCGTTCAGAGATCGGTATGCACGAGATGGCATTTTTGGAGCATCGCTTGACCTGCTCGATATTGAATTTGGCTTGTTCAAGGTAAGTAACACTTTTAAACTTGGTGCTGAGGGTATGGACCCCTGAATATAAGTGATATGTGTTTGGTGTTTAGATGACACACATGCTAGGTGACGGGCGTGTGGGCGTGCACCGTATGAATTGTGACTCGGTTGTTTTTGTGGTACTGTGTAGTTACCTAATCTTATTTGAATCTATGAAATCTCTACGTGCTAGAGTAATTGAGCTGTAATCCATGTTAGAAACCATGTCTAGGTTATATGCTTATCCTGTTGGGACCCACTGAGGTCATTTCTGTTGTTGAGTTATTTGCTTACATTACAATTACATACTCAGTCATACGCATTCATTTGCATATCATATCTCACTCCCTGTTACCACTCATTGATACATCACATCATCATTTTGGGCTGATTTGCATGGCATTGTAAGGCCGAGAGACTGGAGAGATTGATGACTAAGTGAGGCCGAGAGCCTGATGGTGAGGATATTTATGATGGGATCGGGCTACACGCCGCAACATGTTTTATTGATTTATACCATGATTGGCTTGTTATAGCGCTTCGGCTGAAGGAGCCCTTCCGGAGTCTGTACACACCCCTAGTGAGCGCAGGTACCTACTGAGTGCGAGTGCTGAGCGATTGGGAGGACTGAGTGACTGGGAGGACTGAATGAATTGATACTCTGAGAGTATGCATATGTTTTATCACTGAGTTGCATCGCATTTGACATGCACACTTGACATACAGGCATAGAGATGCATTTTCCTCATGTTGTCCGGTATCACATCATTTATGACTTCTCATATAAATTGACATGTAGGCATAGAGATGTATTTTCCTCGTGCCATTTGATAATGAAACATCTTTTCTATTATTGAAAGGTTTTGGGGAAAAATCATAGTTTTACAAACCTACTCATATTTTGGTGATTTCGGTAAAAATATTTGGGTTTTCACTGATATACTTGAAAAGCATGCCTATTCTTTTCCAAAACTGTGAACGAGTTGAGCATCTTATATCTGAGTATGTTTCCTGTACCATTATTATTATTTTTTCCTGAATTGTTGTTGGCTATTAGTGTTGGACTTCGACCTCTGTTCCAGCTCGTCATTACTTTCAACCTAAGGTTAGGTTTGTTACTTATTGAGTACATGGGGTCGGTTGTACGCATACTATAATTTTGCACCTTGCGTGCAGATCTGGATGCTGACGTTGTTGTGTATGACGATATCTAGCATTGAAGACGTACCTGTGTTCCAGTTATAGCTGTCTCTTGTTCATGGTAGATCTAGACTTATGAGAATCTATTTTTATATATATTCGGACATATGGTGTATTTATTTCATACTAGCTTTGTAAACTCTAAATCTTAGAAGCTCATGATTTGTTCTACGAGTCCTTAGGAATTCTTATATAAAAGCAGTTTTATTATCATTCCTTTCTTGAAAAATTTCATTAATTTGGATAGTTGTTAATTGGCTTACCTAGTGGGTTGGGTTAGGTGCCATCGCGACCAGTTGAATTTTGGGGTCGTGACACCCGAGAGGCTCGGGTGTGTTTTCGGGTGATTTACTCTTGGTTTAGATTGCTCGTTTTTCTGATGAGTAATAGTGCTTTGTGATAGTGGAGCTTCTCTCGCGATTGCAGAGAAGAGGAAGTTGGAAAGAGATTTTTCCTCTTCGTGGTCATGTGGAAGGTATTGTGTCCGTGGAGAAAGGAGCTAAAGCATCACGTTTGCATGCATGGGACGCGTTCGCGAAGTAGGGATGTCAGAAGGAAGGAATGCCTCCGCGTTCACCGAGCTAAGCTCGCATTCGCGTAAGATTAGCAGATAAGCATCACGTTCGTGGATGAGGTCTTCATGTTCGCAAAGAAGAGCAGGAGTTGGGCAGTCATTTTGGCCTTCGCAATCGCGATGGGTATAACTGCGCAATGTATTAAATAATATAATTTTGGAATATTGCTCATTCACTCATATTTCGAACCCTAGACTTAGAGAGGTGGAGATGTGGGAGAGCTGATACACTACTACGTTAAAGGTAAGAAATATTCACTTGGATTTGACTTTATATATTAATTTCCAGTGGATTTCCATCCCTAAAATACGAAATTTTAAAGGACAATATTGGGTTTTTGTCTACATATTAAGAGGATGTATTTTGGGGGATTGAAGTTTGATTTGGACTCGGTTTTGGAATCTAATAACATATTTGGATTCGTGGAGTTATGAGTAGTCAAGATCTACCCCTTAAATCGAGTTTTGACCGTGTGGTCCCGAGTTAACTTTTGTTGACTTTTTGAAAATTTATATAAAGATCAAAGCTTTATTGTTTGAGCTTGTTTCCTATGGCTTTATTTGGTGTTATTGAGTTATTTTTACTAGATTTGGGTCAATTAGAGTTAAATCTAGGCGGTTAGGCAATTTTTGTTTGATTTGAGGTTGTCGGGCGGAGGTAAGTCTCTTGTCTATCCTTGTAAGAGGAAATTCTACCCATAAAGGTATAATTGCTACTTGATTCGTGATTTACGAGTCTCCGTATATGCGAGGTGACGAGTGTATATGTGTAGCTAGGTTTGACCATATCCGGTATTATTGACTTGAGTTGTTATTTTATTGAATTATGTGAAGTTGTTATTCATGTTTAAATTGATTCTAGAACTACATGCTAATTTATATTCATCATTTAGGAGCATGCCAGGGCTATGACTTGTTGATTTGACATGAGGGTTAGTTTTATATGTCAAACTTTATTATAAATTCAAAATCATATATTTACCTTATTTGCTCCATGATTTTGATGGCTTTTATGGCCTAAATAATTCATCACAATAATGCGATTAAGCTAGAACATGTTAAATAGCTTATTGAGTCGTTGTGATAACTTGAGTTACATGATTTGCCTATCCATCACTCCATTTGAGCTTTTATCCGCATTCTTATTATCATGTCTTATGCCCTTCTATTATATTATTTCCTTCACATATGCATGAGTGTAAAAGTGATTACTGAGGAAAGTCAAGAATTTTGGCCCTATGGACACTTGAGCGAATATTGGTACTGATTATCGAATTGATGATGTTAAGATTTAGATCGGATTGCGCGCCACAATGATTGAGTTATGATCATTAAATATAAAATGATCCACACTTGGATTATGAATTCATCCCTATGGAGTTAGGTGTAATGATCCGGCCAGTTATTTTGAGTGTTGTAGCCACGTTCCCCTATTTATTGCTTATTTTATGCTCAATTGTTGTTATGTGACTTACCAGGGTAGTTGGTTCGGTTCCGGGGATGTTTCAGAATGAGTTGATATACTTAGTCTCAAGGTTGGAAGCTTAAGTTGAAAAGGTTGACCGGATGTTGACTTATGTGTAAATGACTCGGGAATGGAGTTTTGACGGTTCCAATAGATCTGTAGGATGATTTTGGGCTTAGGAGTGTGTCTAGATAGTGATTTGGAGGTCCATAGTTGATTTTGTCTTGAAATGGCGAAAGTTGGAAAATTAAAAGTTTTGGAAATTGAGAAGTTTGATCGAGAGTTGACTTTGTGATAACCGGGCTCGGATTCTAGTTTCAGAAGTTAGAATAGGTCTGTTATGTCATTTATGACTTGTGTGCAAAATGTGAGGTCAATCGTACTCGATTGATAGGTTTCGGCATCGAATGTAGAAGTTAGGAGTTCATAAGTTCATTAGGCTTGAATTGGGGTGCAATTCATGTTTTTGATGTTGTTTGATTTGATTTGAGGCCTCGACTAAGTTTGTATGATGTTTTAGGACTTGTTGATATGTTTGATTGAGGTCCCGGGGTCCTCGGGTGGATTTCGGATGGCTAACGTATTGGAATTTGGACTTAGGTGATAGCTGATGTTGCATGTCTAGTTTCTTTATGCGTGATTGCGTGAGAAGGTCTGCGATCGTGTAGGCTAATTTGGGAAGCTGAGATTTTGTTCTATGCAATAACGAGTTTTGGTATGCGATCACGTAAGCTATAAGAAGCAATGAATCGTGAACGCGGGGGCTAAGCCGCGTTCGCGAAGAGGGAATGAGGCAGGAGCTGGCCACACACGTTGTTCTATGCAAACGTGTGGGGCTGTCCGCGATCGCGTGGGTCTGGAAAGGTAGTGCATCACGTTCGTGTGGGCTTATCTACGTTCCCTTAGGGTTAAGTTTGGCAGCTTAGGATTTGTGCTTCGCGATTGCGATCACGAAGGACATCTGGGCAGACTTAAATATTTCAAAAAAGAGGGTTTGAGTTTATTTCACAATTTGATTTTGGGAGCTCGGATTAAGGTGACTCTTGGAGAGATTTTCAAGGGAGTGATTGGGATAAGTGATTCTTACTTAATTTTTGTTAAATTACATGAATATAACCTTGATTTTATCATTTAATTAGTGATTTGGGTTGAAAAAGATTGGAAAAAATGGAGAAAACTTCTCAAGCAGAATTTTGGGAATTTGAGCGAGCTTTTGGTATCAAATTTAAGTAATTTTGGAATGGTTGAACTCGTGGTTGAATGGGTGTTCGGATTTTGTAACTTTCATCGGATTTGGAGACGTGGGCCCGAGGGTTAACTTTTGAGTTGACTTTTTGACTTTTGATTAAGAACTTAGCATTTTTATATGGAATTGATTCCTATAGCTTGAGTTGATTGTATCGAATTGTTTGTGGATAGATTCGAGGCATTCAGAGGACGATTCGCGAGGCAAAGTCTTGTTGGAGTAGAGACTTGCACGGTTTGAGGTAAGTAACACTATGAATCCCTGAATTACGTGTTATATGATTGGTGTTGAGGTGGCGTACATGCTAGGTGACAGGTGTGTGGGCGAAACCATAGGAATTTTGACTCAGTCGAATCCGCGGAACTGTGTAGTCATATACCTTGTTATCTTCCACGTATTTCCCATGTGTTAAAGGAAATGAAACTGTGATTCATGTTAGAAATCATGCTTAGGCTACATGCTGGTACTGTTGGACCCACAGAGGTCGTGTTGCATGTTGAATTATTTTCTTAATTTGCAATTGTGTACTCAGTCACAACTATTATTTTCATATCATATCTCAGTCTCTGTTTCCATTTATTGATACATCATATCATTATTGTTTGGGTTGATTACCATGATACTTGTGAGCCCGAGCGACTGGGGAGATTGATGACTGAGTGAGACCGAGAGCCTGATTGTGAGGATATTTATGGGATCGGGCTGCACGCCGTAACATGATTTATTGATTCATGCCATGATTGGCTTATTTTAGCGCTTGGGCAAGATTCGCCCCTCCGGAGTCTGACTCACGAGAAGTGAGTGCGGGTACCTACTGAGTGTGAGTGCCGAGCTATCGGGAAGATTGAGTGACTGTGAGGATGGAGTGACTGCGAGGATGGTGTGAATGGGAGGACTAAGTGATTGATACTCTAAGAGTATGCATATGATTTTATCACTGTTGTTTATTACAGTTGGCATGCATAACAAACATGTAGATATCGAGATGTATTATTTCTCATTTCAGTTACACTTGACATATCTTACCTGTTTGAGCTTTAACTGTTCATATTGAAAGCATGTCTATATTTATGTATTGTATTTCTGTAATTGAACTGTACATGTGAAGCTCGTTACTACTTTCAACCCAAAAGTTAGACTTGTTACTTACTGAGTTAGTTGTACTCACGCTACACCCTGCACTTCCTGTGCAGATTCAGGTACTTCTGGGTACGGTGATTGCTGACTTTGGAGTTATTATTCAGTTCGGAGATCCTTGAGGCAGTTGCTTTGGCGTCCGTAGTCCTTAACTCTCCTCCTTTATCATTTTGTTCTATTCATACTATTCTACTCTTCTAGACATTGTTTCAGACTATGTTATTATATAGATGCTCATGTACTCGGTGACACCCAGATTTTAGAGGAATATTGTATTGAGTTGCAGTATCTTCGTATCTGTATTTATGATATTTTACCCTTAAACTCATTTTTATTATGTTTTCAAACTTAAAGAATGCATGATTATTGAGGTTGTCGGCTTGCCTAGTATTTCGATAGGCGTCATCACGACATGTGAGATTTGGGTCGTGACATTAGTTGATTGCCCATGTTATCTTGGGCCCTGTGAGCGTAGGCACCCGTGATTCTTTTGGTGCTTTGTTGGACCTGTAGCATGTGTCAGGCACATGAATTTGTGTTGTGAGTTATTGAAAATGGGATCCTAAGCATGCATATATGTACTTGTTTAAACTCATGGTATTAATTGGTGAAGGTGTTGTTGACTGATATCATATTTTATTCGAGGATTAAGATGTTGATATTTTATTTGGTTCCAATTATTTGAAAGTATGTCTAAATTTTGTATGAGTTGTATTTTGAGCTTTTATACTGTTGATGATATTATGTTTAGTTTCATGTTGGATTATTCTCTCACCTGCTTATTTGACTGCTAGTGAGTACTGGAGTCGATCTCTCGCCACTACTTCTTCCAGGCTAGACTTGGTACTTACTGTGTACCCTAATTTATACTCATACTACATATTTGCATATTTTGTGTAAGGCTGGTATGAGTGGTATTCATCTGCGACAGCGTGGAGACTTCGTGGTGAGCTACTCTACTTGATCGATCTGCAACATATGGAGTCCCCCTCCCTGGTTTACTCTCTTATGTCTATCTACTTTATTCAGACATACAATGTATTTAAATAATTTCTCATACTCTTATTAGTTTCTTGTGATGATTGTGACATTCGAATTTTGGGCAGTACTGACAGTTGTGGTCGAGTTTAAACTCTGCCTTGGATAGTTTATCTATGATTATCGGACTTGAGGTTATTCTATTTTCTTATTATTTTGAGTATTCTCTTAAGATTGATTAATCTGCTTAAGAATTATGATTGTTATTGTGTTGGCTTGCTTAGCGAGCGGTTTAGATGCTATCACGATCTTTGGCTGGATTTTGGGTCGTGATAAGTTCATACAAAACTTATCTTGAAAACTCGTGTTGAACTCTGAAAAACTCGAAAACCTAGCTTGAACTATTTACATATTTGGGAATGTCCAGTTGAAGTTTGTATTTATACAACCATAGAAAAACAATTATCCTAAAACTACTATTTACTTCTTTATAGGTTATCCTAATCACTCTAAAGGTTTTAAGTTTTTCTCTTCGTGGAATGACACGAGAATCGTTGAGTCCATTAATATAAAATTTCTTAAACGTGATATTTGTGATTGTAATTATTCGTGTGGAAAGGAAATTGTGTTAAAGGAGAAGGAAGTAATTGTCCTTGTACCTGCTATACAAGTAAATGTGGTGAACCAACCTCTTCATGAGGGAAAGAATTTAGGAAATAATGACGAAGATCCAATAGACCCTGAGTAAATTGAACAAAATGAACCACTTCGTAGATCACGAAGAGAAAAAAAGTATGTCATCTTTGATGATTTTATCGCGAATCTGACTGAAAATCTTAACGATACTAGAGAGCTAACTAATCTTTTGTCATATGCTCAAGCTATTTCCTCTCCGTATATTGATAAATGGTCTAAAACAATGAAAGATGAAATGCGCTCCATAGAACATAATAGAGTGTGTGAGTTAGTTGATTTAAATATAGGCTTTAAGCCTATTGGTTGTAAATGGGTATTTAGAACTAAAAGAGACTCCAAGGGCAAAATATAGACCGTTGTAAATCAAGATTGGTTGCAAAAGGTTATACTCAGAAAGAAGGTATTGACTGTAAAAATATATTTTCTCCTATTTCATCAAAAAATGCATTTAGAGTTGTGATGGCTCTTGTGGCTCATTTTGATTTAGAGTTGCACTATATGGATGTTAAAAATGCTTTTTGTCACGACCCAAAATTCATTAAAGGTCATGATGGCGCCGGACACCGCTGTCAGGCAAGCAAACAATACATACTTAGCTTAATTACCCATTGTAATGTTTTTGAAATCAAAAACTTCTTCAATGAACTAATAAAGATAAAACTCATAGAGTAAATGATAAATATTTTTAGCAACTAAATTTCTAAACAATTCACAACCATTCCCAAAACCCGGTGTCACAAGTGCATGAGCATTTACTAGAAAATTAAAATAAAATACAGCATCTGTCCAGAATACAAATTAGACAGGAAAATATAATATCTCTGAAGGAGACTCTGTTGGCTGCGGATCGTAATACAAAATACAGCTCACCTATGTCCCCACAATTATTAACCACACCTTTGCACCCACAAAGCCGCATAGACATATATGTACCTACACAATAAAATGTGCAGCAAGTGCAGCACGAGTACGAAAACAATGTGTACCCAGTAAGTATCAAGCCTAATCTCGAAGAGGTAGAGGCGAGATGGCCGACTTTGACACTCACTATGGGTCAATAATATTAAATAATCATGAAAATAGAAATATATTATATCAACGTGATTCACAGAGTTAACATTACTTTTATTGAACCAGCAGAAGTAATTAAATTTCTTCAATTCCAATAAATTTCCAATTTATCAATTAGCCTCATTTACATGAATAACAATAATTTCCTTAACAAGCAGAGATAAATAAATTCTTTAAATTCCAATAATTTCCAAATTTCAATTAGCTTCACAAGATGAAATAAACTATCAAAGTATCGTGTAATTATTATTATTATTATTATTAAGCACGATTTTTGCCGAGGTCATACGACCCGATCCAGAGTTTCGTGTAAA